>PVIW01008165.1:0-63932 GCA_004026585.1 Noctilio leporinus
AATATACTGCTGAATCCGATTGGCCAATATTTTGTTGAGAATTTTAGCATCTATGTTCATTAGAGATATTGGCCTGTAGCTTTCTTTCTTAGTTGTGTCTTGCCCTGGTTTTGGGATTAGAATAATATTGGCCTCATAGAACGAGTTTGGGAGGCTTCCCTCTTCCTGAATTTTTTGGTAGAGCTTGAGGAGGATAGGAATTAGTTCTTCTTTAAATGTTTGGTAAAATTCACCTGTGTAGCCATCTGGTCCAGGGCTTTTGTGCTTTGGGAGATTTTGAATTACTTCTTGAATTTCACTAGTTGTTATTGGCCTATTGAGGCTTTCTGCTTCTTCTGGGTTCAGTATTGGTATCCATTATCTTTTGATGCTGAGAAGTCTGCTATCAGCCCAGCTGTAATTCATTTGTAATTAATATGTTTTTGACCTCATATAGTTTAATGTTTTTCTCTTCATCTCTATTGTCTTGAATTTTCATAGTGATATTTTTTTAGGTGCATATTTAGTTTTATCCTGCCCAGTATCTGAGGACTCATGTCTACCTTAAATGCTGGGAAAATCTCTTCAAATAATGCTTTTTCTATCTCTTACTATTTTTCTATTAATTCTTCTGAAATACCCATTTGAAAATATATTGGAGTCTCTTATTCTTTATTTCATCTACCTTAACTGTTGTGATTTTTTATATCTTTTTTCCTCCAACTTGCTGCATTATGAATGCATTCCTCAGCTATCTTTAAATTTGCAAATATGCAGCTTTGTCCCTTATAGCATTTAAACATCAACTCATTTCTAATATATTTAAATAGTTCCTTATTATATTCATATGTTTTAAAATTCCTGCTTCTTTTTATTTAATATTTATTGCTCTTTTCAAATGAAGTTATTGCTTCATTTTTATTTGATTTTATTGTTGCCTGTTTTGGTTTCCAAAATAGTTCAAATAATTCCTTCATTTCTGACTTTGACCACCTCATGCACTTATATAACATATAATATTAAAAATAAGAATGCATGGTTAAGATGCATAAAAGAATTACAGAATTCACCAAGATATGAAATACAGTAGGAGGGAAAAATGAGACTGATGATTATGAGTATGGTTGCAGGTATGCTGAGTTTGTGGGTCTGTGGGAATTTAATAAAGTAGTTGAACATGTAATTTTCAGGTTTGGCTCTGGAGATATATCTAGCCTGGTAGCATAAATTTAGAATATGGAAGCACATAGGTGAGCGTTTAAGGTATGGGAATTGATAATCAACGTTCATGGGGGAAAGGTGTGTAAAAAGGCCACAGCAGAATCATTCATTGGAAAAGCAAACTTGAATGACTGGCAAAGAAAGATGAGCTCATAAAAGAGACAGAGAAGTGGTCAGAAAGGTGGGAGAAAAACATGTTTAGCACAAGATCACAGAAACCAAGTGAATGAGGTTTAAAGAAGGAAGAGGTGGGTGCTCAAATGGATTATCAGAGGTATCCATTAAATTTAACAAAATTTTCACTTTCTTAAATACTTTTAGGAAAGTGGTAGGTTGAAAATAGGGGACAGAATTTTTGACAAGATGGAACAGTAAGTTCATTTTTGATGTATTCCCTCTGTTCCTAACACATAGGGTAATAGATTTGTTAAAGCAGAAAAGATAAATAACTATAGACAAAATAAATAACAAAATACCTAAATAAATAAAAATAAAATTCAGGAGACTAGACATAATGTCCTCTAGGTCTAGAAATAGTCAGTGGCAGCTAAGACTTTCATTTCTACAGGGTAAAGTGACTAAAAGTGTTCATTTCCAAGATGGAAGAAAATAATAGTTCATGGCTTAAAGCCAAGAAGCTGTGATGAAATTTTTCCATTTGTGAAAGAAGTCCAGAAAAGTCCTGTCTATCAACTTTCTGGGAGCTTAGTTGAATAGAAACCCTAGGCTTAGTGAAGTGGGAAAACACAGACATAGTATCGTGATTATAAATTTATGTAAGTATACTGTGGCTCCATGACAGTACCCAATATGATGGATAGCAGGAAGGCAGCCTCGTACATCACTATAAAACCTGGTTTAGATCTGGGGAGGGATATAGGTAAGGAAATAGAGGCAAATGCAAAACTATTGATATGTAGGAACAATGAGCCTAGAGGTACAAAGAAAAAGAAGGGAAAAAGCATTATGTCAGATAAGCTACACAGGACTATTTTTTGATAATTGAATCAGAAGCATCTAGGCTCACAAAAGTGAAATGAAGAGGTTTTTGTAGAAGAATATGTCTTTGTTTAAGCTAAATGGAATCATTACTGACTAATTATTCATTATAATTATAAAAGTTAGCTCTTTTATGATGGAAATTTTCCAGCCTTCATTTCAATAGGTATTTGCCAGATAATTTAGACTACACTTGAGAGGCTTGTTTGGTGCTAATTACCTAAGTCGTGTTTATTGCCTTTGTGAATCCACTGAAAGTAATGCTTATCAGTAGGAAAATGTCAAACAACTTTGGGGGTACCTTCTCTCCTCCCTGGTGACATGATTAACATCAGAGAGGTACTAAAGCTTTTTATGTATTGTTGTCCGGAGTTCATTCAGATGTGTTGTTGGAACTGAGGACAAAAATCAAAGGATAAAACATAATTCTTTGAACT
Organism: Noctilio leporinus; assembly: GCA_004026585.1. Classification (NCBI taxonomy): domain Eukaryota; kingdom Metazoa; phylum Chordata; class Mammalia; order Chiroptera; family Noctilionidae; genus Noctilio; species Noctilio leporinus. The sequence goes on from PVIW01008165.1 coordinate 2,637, forward strand.
CTACCAGGGGCTTTACCTACCCTTCCTCTTAACTCCTTACAAAAAGTGTACAAATCTGTACCCCATGTCATATATGGAAGGCCTAAAGACCAGAAAGTTTAAATGACTTGCTAAATTTATACCATTAGTAAGTGATAGAGACATTTTGACTCTAACATCCCTGGAACTCCCTAAATCATAATGTGATGATTAAATGGATCTGCAGTTTTTATCCAACTAAAAAAGAGAAACAAAACAGCACTGATCAGTGTGACTCAGTTGGTTGGGTGTTGTCCCACAAATCGAAAGGTTGCTGGTCTGATCCCAGTCAGGGCACATGCTTGGGTTGCTAGTCCAGTCCCCAGTCAGAGTGTGTACGAGAAGCAACTGATCAATGTTTCTTTCTCATATCAATGTTTCCTTCCCTTTTTCTATCCCTTCCCCTCTTTCTAAATATTAATAAATAAAAACATTTTTAAAAAATAGCACAAGGCAGTTATCTGTTGCTGAATGATATTTTATTAGCTTAATAATTTGGGCCTGCCCTTTGCATTAATAAGCTTCAGCACTAGTCACGAGATTTTTATTCACTGGTGGGAAAACTTTCCTGTTTTAAAAAAAGCATGTTTAAAAGTTAGAGAAAGGGCATCTACTTCTTGGATGCTGCAGTGACAGCAGGCTTCTCTTCACGAGTGATGGGAATGGTGCGCTCAGGGCCAGAGGCCTGTTTCCTTGGTCCATTCACAGTGAGGACCCCATCGGATGACAGGGATGAAGTGATGGCGAGAGGGTCCACATCTGCTGGGATCTGGTATTTCCTGTGGAACTCCCGGGAAATGAAACCATGTTCATCCTAATCCAAGAGAAGGAGGAAAGAGGCAGAGAGATAAGAACAGGAAAATCATACCACTTGTTTAGAACTCAGATGTCTTGTTTCCCCTTAGGTATGACCATATGCCAGGCAGCGTGAGAGAAAGCTTTTCTGTTTGGGGCTAAGATGAAGTTATCTAGCTGGTCCTCCTACCAATGAGTAGTCTGAAACAGACAGAACTTCTCAGCTCTCCAAACCCTGAGTCATGGATATGTTTAGAGATGTGGATCAATGTTTACTGGGTATGCAGAATTTGGAGTATCATCCAACATTGAAGACCTAAGTTCCTGAGTAAGCTCAGAAATTATCCTGAGTCTCCAGAAAAATCCCAGAATATTCCAGAACACTAGGACTGCTGCTACTTAGGGGGGAAAAAAGAAGAAGAAGAAAGACTCCATCCAGGGAGACTGTGACCCAAACTTAAATCATGTACACAAAATGGAAACAGTCTGAGGACCTCAAATTGTACTGTTTGATGCACAAGGTTCTGAGTTACCACTGATTGGTAAGAAGCAAACTCATTAAGAAACTTTCCCAGAAAGAAATGAGAAGCTATTTCATTCTTCAGAATTCTATTAAAAAGTAGTTTGACCCTAACCATAATATCTGCTGAATCTCAAGCATTTATCCAGACATTCTCTCAACAGATTTCCACTTGGACTCTAGGGTATTAGAAACTGAGTATAAACTTAGGCAAACCAAGTAGTTCAACATTAAGACAGGCTAAAGAGAACAGGATTCCTGAACATCCTGAAAAGTCCCAAACTCGAGGGCCTTAAGAGTGCATGCAGGTAATGTAATTGTATAAAGTAAGCAAGTGTCCAATAAGCACTATGCCTAAATCAAGGCAAGTTGAGTGCTCCTCAACCTTGACTGTACATTACAATTACCTGGGAAGCTTTTTAAAATGTTGATGCCTGTGTACCATCCCTAAAAATTCTGAATTAATCTGAGATGTGTCTTAGCACTGGAATTTTTTAAATTTCCCTTCCTGATTCTAATGTGACCAAGGTTGAGAAGTGAACATTCCATCTATCCCATCTAAGGCAATCAAATAAAATTAAAACAAACAAAAAGCAACAACCAACATCACTCCTCTGGCCAAAACAATCATAATACCAGATGTATCCCCAGTGTCCAAACCCCAGTAGCTTAGGACTGGAATGTTACCAGCCTCAGAGGCAGATGGCAGTGTCTGGCACATAGTAAGCATTGAATGAATGAAAAGAAGAGAAAACAAGCTACATACCTGGCGCTCTTCATGTTTGCCGTGCACCTCAATCACATTTCCCAGCACCTTGACCTTGAGTTCCTCTGGGGAGAAGTGCTTCACATCCAGGTTGACAGAGAATCTGTCCTTCTCCAGACGCATCTAGAAATGGCAAGGTGGGAGAAAGAGGCAGAAGAAAAAATGATGGGAATATGGATTACTTGTGCAGTATCATCATTCTGCAGATTTGCTTTCTTGCCAGGTAGTTTAGATCCTCCTCTTTTTGGTTAAGAAAAAAATCCCTCTTGAATAAACAAGGCTCTCTGTTCAGGGGAGCTACCATAGTGGTACCCAAGGCACACAACTTGGTTATCAGGCCCAAACTTCATTTACAGAGACAGGGGAGAAAACAGGCCACCCAGGGGAACAGTTACAAGGATGGGTCTGGTATGACTTCTGCTGCCTTTCTGACTCCAACGCCTAGCCTTGTCATTTGTCTGTGAGACAAAGGCCGCTTCTTCTTGCTCAAGTCTCTGCCAAGTTTCCCACCCACTCAATCTGGAATGTTCTGTTGGCCCTGATTGTCCTTCCAAAGCCTTTCCCCACTCAGCTTCTGTTTACTCACACTTGGATATTTTTAAACCAGAGTGTTATCTGTAACAGCTTCTGTCAACCTTCTATATTCACCCCATTCTCCCTCTTAGGACAAGGTGGAGGGTTCCCAAGACTGGACCTACATTCTTTTTCCTTTAGGCTTGGATCCAGGCCAGGAGCCCTATCACAGCCCCCAGAAATCAGGAAAATCATAGAAGAGGAAATAAGAAGGAAGAAAATAGTGGTTGCTGCCTCTACCTCCACACAGTGGAGGTGGAATAACTCAGGATGTATTAGAGCTATCTCCTGGCTCTGAACTTTGAAATGATAAAGTTTTTCAGGAGTATGAGGTATTAGAAGTGGTAAGCAAAGGAATCCGAAGGCAGCTCTCTGAACCAAACCAGAAAGGGGCATCCTGCTTATAAGATAGGAGATAAAAGATGACTACCACATCATAGGGAAAGGGAAAAAACAGTAGTGAGACACAAAAGCACATTAAAGACAAGTGACTGGGGGACAGAGAAACTAGTAATCTCATATTTCTTCACTGCAGGATACACAGGTGCCTAAAAGACTTAAGATACTTCGACATAGGCAGATTTAGAGAGGAAAGGCAGAGCGGCTGGAGATGTTTCTGGAAGGTTCAGGAAACGCCTGCCCTGCAAAGGGGAAACTTACCTCTGAGAGTCCAGTGTCAATCCAGCTGGGTGCCCGCAGGAACGACGGCATCCGAAGGTAGAAAGGGCTCAGGGCTGTAGAAGTTGGGAAGAGATCAGACTCCAGCAGGTGCTCTCCGAAGAACTGGTCAAAGAGACGGCTCGGGGAATGGAAAGGAAAGAAGGGCCGGCGGATCCAGGGGTGGTGGATGGCGATGTCCATGGTGGCTGGTGAGTGTTCAGGGTCCGTGTCAGCTGTCTGGTCAGCTCCTTTCGGCAGCAGCTACAGCCAGCCCCTTATATACGCACTCTTGTGAAGTTTCTAGAATGATGATGTCAGGGGTTTTATTATCCCAGCTCACTGCTGTTCACGGAGACTTGTGATTAGGGATTTGGCAGTGTGACACGTACCCAGTACTCACTGAGCTAAGAAAAGAGAAATATAAACACGTCTGAGCTGGCCAGTGACTTGTGTCGGACTTGTTTCACTAGCATTCTGCCCACACCCAGTGGCACATACCCCCCTCCTCCCCCCGCCTGGGACACAGTCAGGAATCCCAAGCAGGCGGATGGTGTGCCCCTCCTCCTCTCCAGCCTAGCCAGCCAGGGGAATCGGTCCTGCAACTATCTTGGGCCTGGGCAGGAACTGGAATCTTCCTTGGCTGGGATCCAGAGACATTAACTCTTTGTGGGTTCCCGGAAAAAAAAAAAAAAAAAAAACAGTAATCACCAACACGTCCGTGGCAGGCATGTGTGAGGTGTTAAATGTTGCCCTGGGCTCTGGTTAGGACACTGACATTAATCTGGGCAGAAGGACCTCATCGAAAACCAGAAGGGTAGAAAAGTTATTTGCATCTTTTACCTTAAAAGGAACACAAAACAAGGTGCTTGCGACTAAGAAGAAGAAAAACAATGGTCTGGGAAACCTGCAAATTGTGAGGGTCTCAGTCAGGGCTCTCCGGGACCTCTGATGAGGCTTCCCTTCCAGCTCACTTCCCAGCAGGACCCCCAGCTGTCCTCGATGGTTCCCTACGACAGCTGAAGGGTGTGCTGTGGTGGGGATGGGGACGGGGACGGGGGTCCAGATGGCGCTGGCCAAACACTCTTGGCTGGCGTTCGGGGCCCCCACTGCTCGCCCCTCCCCTAGCCTCGGCACTATTTTGGGTGGTGTAGACCCCGCCCCCACCTCCGCCCCAGCCCTGGCTCTCCAGGCAGCTGGAGGGGTCTCACTGCTCCTCCGACTAGGGCCGCCGACGCGTCTGCAGCCATGTCTGGCCGCTCCGTGCCACATGCCCACCCGGCCACCGCTGAGTATGAATTTGCCAACCCGAGCCGCCTGGGTGAGCAGCGCTTCGGAGAAGGTATGGCACAGACTCCACTCCTTTGCTTCCCACCCCCACCGCCTGAAAATCTGGGCTGACTTCCCAACGGTGTTGGCCTTCAACCCATTCCGGGCTTAACTGAACTCTAGGGCCGAGCCATCTGCCACCCCAGTTCCCCTCTTACCTCCTCCAAGCAGGGCTCTTTCTCCTTCCTACTGACCTCACTGCAGACAAGATGCACGCAGTGCTGACACCTGCCCCCTGCCTTCTTGTTCCCCTTCTCTCTACCCAGTTCTGGTTTGGTTTGGCCTCGTCCATCCCCGTCTCATTTCCTTTCTCAGTCTCCTCTCCCCAGGTGCCTCCTAGTCATTGCGTATACCCCTACCTCTCCCTTACTTCTCCTGACCCCCATCCTGTCAACCTAGTTCCTCCTCATGTCTCATTTCACCCTCGTTCCTGCCTCATCCTGCCTCTTTCTTGCCTTCTGTCTCTCTGCCCCTCAGGCCTCCTGCCAGAAGAGATCCTGACCCCTACACTCTACCATGGCTACTATGTCCGGCCCCGAGCCACCAGAGCTGGGGAGGGCAGCAGGGCAGGGGCCTCTGAGCTCAGGCTCAGTGAGGGCAAGTTCCAGGCATTTCTGGATGTAAGCCACTTTACACCAGATGAGGTGACCGTAAGGACTGTGGACAACCTGCTGGAGGTGTCTGCCCGGCACCCCCAGCGCTTGGACCGCCATGGCTTTGTTTCCCGCGAGTTCTGCCGCACCTATGTCCTGCCTGCTGATGTTGACCCTTGGCGGGTCCGCGCTGCTCTCTCGCATGATGGCATCCTTAACCTGGAGGCACCTCGAGGTGGCCGACATTTGGACACAGAAGTCAATGAGGTCTACATCTCCCTCCTCCCTGCGCCTCCTGACCCGGAGGAAGAGGAGGAGGCAGCCGGAGTTGAGTCCTGAGCGCCAGAGACCCAGGATCCAGCGCTTTCGACCTTCTGTGGTGATAGGGCAGCTGATGCCACCACCCCGGAGGTAGCAGCACCCTTGGGGAAGGGAAAAGTGCATGGGCCACAATGTATGGTTTGGTCCCTTGGGACGTGTCCTAGCCTTTGGTTTAGTTCTGGGTGGAATTGAATAAACCCAAATCTCAGGGCCTGCTTTTGTGCTGATTCCTATTCTGTGTCCTGGAGGGTGGTGTGGGAAGGGAAAGGGGAGGTCATAAGTAGAGGAAAACTCCTGAGTTAGATATGCCCAATGTTACAGAAGCCTGAGATGCTCACTCTGGGATGCTGAGATCACACCCGGAAGCTGATCAAATTCCAGATTTGATCTGGCTCCAGATCAAATTCCTAGCCATAATTTTCTCACAGTGCAACAAAAGAGTGTGATCCTGGGAGGGAAAAGGGATATGCCATCCAAACAACCCAGAGGGCACTGTCTGAGCTGGTGATTAGAGACACAAAAAACAAGGGTCTCCAGACTGTCTGGCTTGTTTTAGGTAGGGGTTGAAAAACAGATTTTGGCTGGAAAGAGTTGCCTAAAGCCATGTTTTCTCATACTAAGGTCTGTCCACTGAAAATAGTATCTCATTCTGAGGTATGTATATACAGGGACACTGATACATAAATCTCTGCCATTGTCACTGAACCCCATAGTTTCTCTACCCTATGCAAAGGGGAGGTCCATGAGAGAAAACGTTTGCCTCATATCTTAGAACATTTCATAGAGAGGAATCACTGCATCACCCCCACATGATCTGAGACTAAATGCAGCGGGTACAGGGCCACTGGTGTGGTTGTGATGGCCAGGGAAGTTTCCTTTGAAAATAGCGTGTTATTTCCAGAGGCATGGTGTATGCAGGGAAGCCTGGGTGTCTGACTTCTAATTACTTTCTGTAATCAAAAAGCATGCATGTATATGATTTGGAGAGTATCCAGAAGATCTCACTGCCCCAAAATATATCTTTCACGAGACTGTGGTGGACATATGAAATTCTTCCATTAACGTGATTGATTCTTAACTTTGTTGGGTTACCTACCCATTTGAAAATCTAACAAAAACTATAGATCTTCTTACCAGAAAAATACATATGCTCTCAACTTTGGCATATAATTTAAGTAGAGCTCTTGAGGTCCATTCATATGCCCCTCTTAGGGATCTGTGGATCTCCAGGATAAGAACCCTCACTTAGAGAATCTAATTTTTGGTTAGAGGATTGCCATCATTTTAAAGTGAAAGCATGGTTGGTTAGAACATCATCCTGTACACCAAAAGTTTGTGGATTTGATTCTCAGTCAAGGCACATGCCTAGATTTTGGGTTCAGTCCCTGGTTGGGGTACATATGGGAGGCAACCAATCAATGTTCCTCTTACATTGATATTTCTCTCTCTCAAATTAATAAACACATCCTCAAATGAGGACTAAAAAATAAAGTAGATTTTAAAATGAAAGCATGCTTCAGAGAAATAACTATTGATATATTAATTTGCTCATTCATTAAACAGATATTAATCAACTCCCAAGTGATATACTCTATGATATACTCTATAATATACATTATAAATATAAATAACTGTTTTTTTATTGCCTACTCTTAGAAATCTTAGTACCTAATTGAGAAGAAAAAAATTTTAAAATATCCAGCTCTGACTTCAACTGAAACAACTTCAGCTTCACATTGATCCATTTTATAACTGGGGTTTTTACATGAGTTTTATTAAAAAGAAAGGGTTCCTCAACTAGGAAAATATTAAGACCTCTGATTTATTCTAAATCCTCACACTATCCAAATTCTTTAAAGATTGTTAGTCAACTTCTTATGGGACATTTTGAGAGACTGAGAACTAAGAATTTCATAAAGTAGCTGACTTCATTTTCTTTTTGTACATATCTGTTAAGAATTCTTCCTTTAAGCCCTGGCTGGTGGTACAGGGGATAAGGCGCTGGCCTGCAAACCCAAAGGTCACTGATTCGATTCCCTCCCAGGGCACATAGCCAGGTTGCAAGCCAGGTCTGTAGCTGGAGGCAGGTGAAAGGCAACCATACAATGATGTCTCTCTCCCTATCTGCCTCTCTCCCTTCTCTTCTCTCTAAAAATAATTTTAAAATTTTAAAAGAATTCTTCCTTTAACTGAACCAAAATCTGCATTTCAGTAACATCTGCCCATTGGTTCTGGTTATGTCCAGGAAATAAATGCAATTCTTCTTTCACTTGAGAGTCCTTCAGATACTTAAAGATAACCATCCTGTTCTCCTAAGGCTCCCCTTTACCAACTAAACATACTTAGCTCCTTTAACATACTTTACAGGACTTTCCATATCACTAATTACCCAGACAACTTTCTCCTGAACACACTACAATGCCTTTTGACAATATAACTTGGAAATCAACATGTAGAACTAAAATTATGATTCCATGCATGGACTGGTTGGTACAGACTTAAGTGGAATAAGCAATACCCTTATTTATCACTCTAGACTTCTATTAATACTGCCTTAGGTATATCTATCACTATGCACTGTTGATTTCTTTGGAGTTTCTGGCCACATAAAACCTTAGGTATCTTCCTTTAAATTAGAGAAACTGGCCAGGAAAGGGACCAAATGTGGAAGGCTTTGAGTGCCAGGCTAAGATGTGTGGGCAACAGAATGAAAAGGATACAGTTAATGATAGAGTACAGAATGGATTGCCCAGAAGCATGGCCATGAAATAAGAGGCTAGTGCAATGATCCGGCACAAAGTTATAAAATAAAATGCTTTACCATCTGACAATTAGCTGAGAACAAGAAGAAATAATAAAAATAGCTAGGGCTTAACAAGAGCTCCCCATGTGCCAAGCACTAGACTAGAGTTTATATACATTATCTCATTTAATATTCACAACCCTGTAGGGCTTTACTCTTTTTTTTTTTTTTTTTTTTAAGATTTTTTTTTTTTTTTTTCCAGAGAGAGGGGAAGGGAGAGAGGGAGAGAAACATCAATGTATGGTTGTCTTTCACCTGCCTCCAGCTATGGACCTGCCTGGAGACCTGGCTTGCAACCTGGTTATGTACCCTGGCTGGGGAATCGAACCAGCGACTTTCGGGTTCGCAGGCCCTGGGCTTATCCACTGTGCTACCAGCCAGGGCCGGGCTTCACTCTTTTTGTCCTTATTTTTCATAAGGAAAAAAGATGGAGAGGATTGAAGAGTCCAGGATCCACTCTGTGGAGTGCAGGGCTGAGTGGTGGGTCCTGAATATTCATAAGAACACAAGTACCTGGCATCTGAACAAGGCACTAAAGATGAGGATAGGAGTGTTACAGTAGAATAAGTAGCAAAAGGGAAATAAAGGCAGGACCCTCACCATTGCAACCCAACAACTTAATAGAGGAGGCTAGAAGCAGAAGGAGACATGCCTCACCAGCTAACCCAGCAGTCCTGGGCCTAGTCTGATAATACTGCCAGGTATTACATCACAAGAAAACACCATGCTAACCGGGAGGAGGGCAGTACTTGAGATTTTGTGTATCCTTTCCACTATCTGGGAAAGAAGGCCTTTGAAACTGTGCTTTCATCCCAAGGCCAAAAAGGCAGGAGAGGGTCTGCAGTGCCGGAAGAAAAAGCCCATAAAACAACTTTGATTAACCGCCTGCCTCCCATCATGCCTGCAAAATGAACAAATGGGGTCTGGAGCAAAATAAGGATTCCTGCTAACAGGCCCCAGCACGAACCTATATTTAGGTAGTCACGCCCTACCCTGTCCCTTCCCAAAGCTGGCTCCATCTTTATCTGTCCATCAATATGTAACTTCTTCACCCCCACCCCACCAACTATATATGTCTTCGGAACAAAGGACTCACTCTCTTGGCCCTTTTGCCATGAGGGAAGGTGGGGTGGGTGGGCCTGGCCTTCCAGCCTCCAGGCATGGGGCCACTGGCCAGTCTCTTGGTGCTCTTGGTCTTCCTGTCCACAGGGCCTCTGCTACCCTAGGGTGAGCTTGCCACCCATTCACCAATAATCTTTGCCTGCATGCTAATAAACTCACTGATCTGCAATTCTTTACTGCATCAAAGAGAAGAACCAGGATTTCTCCGATAACAGAAGCAATAGGCACAAGCCTATGGGTATCAAAAATTCTCTTGGAGCCCATATTTTCTACAGAGGTATTTGTTTGACTGCACCCTAGTTGCTGGTAAGTATGGAATGAGTGTAATTTTGGGTCCCTGGAAGGAGAAGCTGAGTTGAGCTATAAGTGGGAATTCTATAGTTCTGTACTAGAATGAGGAAGTGAGTGGTTAAGAAGTGCCGAGGACATTGCAATCACAATCAGAAGAAAGTCATATGATTTTCTACCAGCAGAGTAGGTAATAGGGTCAGTTCTCCATTTGATGATCCTAAGAAAAAAGTGATTTGCTCACATTAATTTCACTAGGGAGGGAGAAAAATACGTAAAAGGAATCGATTTCCCCAAATTTAAGTCTCCTAGAGACTCCAGTATTCAAAACCAGATTCTGGATGGGGAGAATAAGAAACTGATACTGATAACCTTGAAAATGAAACTCCATTAAAGCTGAGTAGTGCTGGGAAACATAAGGTAAAGCTCTTTACTCCATTATAAATGACATATTTCCGTGACAGCGTGATGTCCTGGAGAAACATTTCCTAAGGAATCCCAGAGCTCTTTTCTATCTCAGGTTTCTTTTCACCGAGGCTTGAAGCTCCAAGTCGGTGGCTTCATCAAAGCAGCTCCAAATCCCCAGGGTAAGATAGTTCTCACCTGGAGCCTGTGTGTATTTCTCTACCCTTTGGCTGGGAGTAGTCACCTGGGAATCATTCCAGCAGGTGGCTTCCAAAGTCCAACCTGCTAGGTTGAAATCTGACACTGACACGGACTGGGAGCTGCTACTGAAAGCTAAACCAGGAACCAGGAAATGCTCAAGCCTCTGTAGGTAGAAAAACAGCTGGGCTCCCTCGGAGAGAGAGCACCATGGGAAACCGGCTCTGCTGTGGGAAAAGCTGGTGAGTAAGGAGTAAGGGGTAAGGGGAGAGGGTAACGTGAGTGGGTGGACGTGGAGGCCCTGAGAATAAGATAGAGCCTCCAGATAGTTCTCTGCCAACTTCCCACTGCCACTGTCCTCTGCCTGAAACCTCCCTGTGCACCTCCTGTGCTCACTTCTAGGTGACTTCAGAAAACACAGCCAAGCCAGCTGTCAGTAGAATGCCCAGAATGGGGCTGGAATGGTGAATTGTCACTGTTTCTCTTTGTTCTCCTCTTCCTCTCTTCTCCCTTCTGTCCCTTCCCTTCTTCCCCTGATGATGATAATAATTGGAACATTTGACGGCTTACTATTTCAGTCACTTTACAATCTCATTTAATTATCCCTACAGTTTTATGAGGGAAGTAGCCTTATTCCTCCTCCTGTTTTTACAGCCCAGAAGCTGAGGCTCAGAGCACTTGTCTGAGGTCACATGGCTAGGAAGCAAGTAAACCAAGATTCCAAATAGATCTGTCTGACTTCAGAACCCATGCTTTTACTGCCTCCCAAATCAAGCAAATCAACATCGGAGAAATTTTTGTTTAACAGAGTAGAAGCCCTGAGAAGGAGAGTATCCATTGAATATTTGAATATGACTTTCACACTTATTTGCTGTGTGACCTTAGGCAAATCCTGTTACTTTTTCCCCTCATATATATCATGTAGAAATGTAGAAAACATGACCTACATTGTTTATATTACCACTTTGAAGAGCAGAGGACATGAGAAAGCCTCACTATAAATTAATTGTAATGTCTTTATTGTTCTCTCCCATAGTAGTCATCACTATAAAAGCCCTGGGCCTGGTTTCATACAACCAGTGCCTTCCTAGCTATACCATTCCAAATCTGGGACAGAGTTGAGGATATCTTATGAATAAAGTATCATTATATTTAGAAAGACAGGTGAGGTACATCGAAAAGGGTGTATGATTGGAGTCAGTACATTGAAGTCCTATTCCTACTACTCATTCATTTATTAAACAAACATTTTATTCAACACCTGTATGTACCAGGCACAGTGACAGATGCAGAATACATAACATAATAGGAAATTTGGTCTCTGCCTTCTTGAGTAACATAAAGGTTTAGGGCCTTTAGTTGATCCATCTATAAAATGGGAACAATAATTTGTGATTCCTGATACGTACTTTTTAAACTCTGAGATGTCCTACAGACACAAGAAATCTATAGAAAAATATAAAAGCTTCTAAAGAAGGGAGTGTAACAGCTTCTTTCCCAAGTCCTCGTGTTCTTCATTTTGATTTTTCCCTCTGATAGTGGTAGCCATAATAATCAGCTTTGACATTCATTATATGCCAGGCAGTAGCATATAATGAGTAGTTTATATTTATTATTTTATTATTTCTTAGAATAATTCCATGAGGTTTAAGTTCTATTATCATCCTCATTTTATTGATTAAAAAAATGGAAACCTAACGAGGTTAAAAACATGCTGAAGGTCACATGGCTAGTCTGATAGCATCAGTCTGACTTTAGATCCTGGCTAGAAACACTACACCAGATATTCTAACCAAAATACAGGGTGGGGCAAAAGTAGGATTATTTATACTTGTGAGTACACAAAACAGTTTATTATTATTTTTAAAATTTTATTGTTGTTGTATTACATCCATCCTCTTTTTGCTCCCCTCTGTCCCCCTCCCCACCCACCCATTCCCCCCAAAGTCAATCCCACCTGTTGTCCATGTCCATGGTTCCGTTATACTAGGTTCTTGTCTAAGCTGCTCCCCTTCCCAAAACAGTTTATTTTTGTATTATTATTTTCTTTTTTAAATTTTATTTTATTGTTATTATATTACATTCATCTCATTTTCCTCCTCCGCTCTCCCCTTCCCTACCCACCCTCTTGTATTATTTTTTATTATTTTATCATTTTTCATATGAACAACTGGAAGCCAACTTTTGTCCTATCCTGTATATTATTCCCTCTTAAATCATTAGTAGGACTGGGTAAATATTATTTCCTTCTATTTCTCATCATTTTTATTAAAAAATTTTTTTTCTGATTACAAAGTAATACACATTCACAGTAGAATATTTGGAAAATACCAAGAGCAGAAAATAAAAGCATAAATATAAGCACTCAGAGAAAACAGGAACATTTTAGTGTATTTCCATGTAATCCTTTTTAAATGCTTATATGCATATTTTTTATCCCAAAACATATCTTATTATCATCTTATTAACTTAATAAAGAGTCCTGGATGGTAGCACAGTGGATAAGGTGCTGGCCTGTGAACCCAAAGGTTGATGGTTCGATTCCCCAGCCAGGGCACATAACCAGGTTGCAAGCCAGGTCTCCAGTCAGATCCATGGCTGGAGGCAGGTGAAAGGCAACCATACATTGATATTTCTCTCCCTCTCTGCCTCTCTCCCTTCCTCCCTCTCTGGAAATAATAAATAAAATCTTTATTTAAAAAACCCAAAACTTAATAAAGAGTAAAATTTCTAATGCTTTTAGGTGTTCTTCCAACATCTTTCTTGAATGGATATGTAATGTTCCGTTGGCTAGAGATACCATTTATTCTGTCAGTTCCCAATTCTAGGCATTTAGGATTTTTGCAAATGTAAATAATGCTACAAGGAGTATTCATATTTGTACCTGTCTGATTATATCTTAGGATATGGAATTGCTACATCAAAGGGTATACATATTTAAGACTTTAAATATTTATTGCCAACTGCAATAAACAGGCAGGGAATTCGTGGCTAGGATAAGGTTCTGACTAGGCAATAGTAAGAAAAAGGAAGAACTAAAGTGGCAAAAGAGGAAACAGAAAGATCCAGAAGTAGTTTCAAAGCTTTTCTTCGGGAGCACCTGTAGGGTCCCAATGGTGACTCTAACTGCTCTCAACTTAGAAAGCTGTATTAAAACCCAAAATCAAACCAAAACTCAAACCTCAGATATGTGAGGGAAAATCCTGGGTTGGCCACAGTAAATGGACATGATTTAGATGTTTTCCTCTCTTTTTAAGTAGCAAAAGAAGGAATGTTCCTTGAGGAGACAGAAGTCAGACAAGTAACATTGGCTCTGGTGAGAGCTGGAAATGTACTAGCAAGAAAAAGCATTGAGTAAGCTCCAAACAATTCAGCCTGTTTCCTCAGACAAGTATTGTTTCTCTGGCCATCAAACAGCTGACAATCACATAGACACACTGGCTCCATTGGGGACCCCAGAGACTCAGAAAGGAGTGTAAGACGTCTGGCGGGTGAAAGCCGGGTAGTTGAGTCACTCACCAAATTCAGAGAGCTCCCTGGGCTGTGGAACTTAAAGGTTAAACATCTCTCACTTTCTCTATTAATTGAAAACAAGGACAAGGAAGCAGAAAGGCAGGTCACCTGTCAGGAAAGGGCCTTGAAGAGCCCTAACTAGTGAGCACTGGTTGTGGCAGCTTCTGTGATTCCAGGAATGAGAATTCTAAATTGGCAGAGGCCCCATAAAAGGCAGTGAGGCAGAAGCAAGAGGGTCTCGGAATCCAGGAATATCCCATTATTTGGCAGGTTTCCCTTACCCTCTGCTGGAATTAGCCTGTTAGACAATCCCAGAATAGCGCTCAGCCCAGTTATATTTTTGGCATGTAATATGCCTCCTTGCCCAAGCCTGTATTTTGGGTTTGGTTATGTCAGTTGTACCACTCCTCTTTCCAGAACTATCCCTCTGGGAGAGGTATGGTAAGTAACCTTGATAGATGTTTTGGGGCTGGTTCAGGGTGACTCTGTGTTGGAAGGAGGTGAGGGAAGATCATTTCAGAACGTTAGGGAGACCACAGAGCAAATGGTGAAGGAGAGAAGACGGAAGCTCTTACACAATGGGTGATCTGTTTCTCTTTTCACAGGAGCTGCCCATCAGTTTTCCAGAGGAAAAAGAAAATAGGTAACTGAGGAGGGGAGAGGGACTGGGCAGGGTTGGGGAAGCAAATTAGAGAAGACAATAGAAACAGTGTTGTTGGCCAGGGCATAAGGGTGGGAAAGAGTAGTGCTGGAAGAGATAAAGGGAGATAGTGCACCACAGAGAATCTTTAGATTACTGGGTTCAAGACCAGCTGAGAAACTTTGGGTCTTATCCTTTCTGTTATCTCAGAGGGGTTGATCATTCTTTCATTTACCCAGCAAAAATTTACTGAGCACTTATATGTGAGGTACTGAAGAATCCCAAGGAGACACAAGAGGAAGGACACACTGTCCTTCCTAAAAGGGTGGAAAACCAACTTTGAGAGAGAGATATGTAAATAAGTAATTGTAATACCATCTACTAGAGCTATAATAGATGCACACTTCTGCTGTGGGAGAATGGGAAGAAACAGGAAAGTTGAAAAAATAATAGCAAGTTCACGAGCTGGAAGAGGAGCAGGAGAGGAGGCTATTTTAGGCAAGGGAATTATCCCATGCAGGAAAAAGAAAGAAAAGAGGATGACTTGACTGAAAGTGACCGATTGTTAGGTAGCAGAGCACTGACCACTTTGCACTGTAATAGTCTGTGTAACTATTTGTCTTCCCCTAATAGATTATACGCTCCCTGGGATAGAAGAAAACACCTACTCATTCTCCTATTCCCATGCTGTGACACAGAGCCTGGAATCTAATGGGTTCTCAACATGTATTTGTTGAACTTGTTAAGAACTGGTGAAAAATGGGGCAGAAGATATTATGGGCAGGACCAGGATGTGGGGATGATAAAAATAAAAGAGGTGATATAGATGTATGGAGATTAGTTAGAAGCCTACCCTAATAGATTTGAAGAGGGCAACCTCAGTAGAGACATGGAAGAGAGAATGGATTTATGTTGTATTTTTTCCACTCAGGGAGTCAACCAAGACAGACATTGAAGCAGCAGCAACAGCAGAAGCAGAATGTCACTAAGGTAATGACAGACCTCTGTCTCTTCTCAAGGGCTGCTCAGACATGGGAAGTTAGGACTTGGCTTTTTAACTCTGGAATAGATGCATCTCAGTCATCTATAGAACTTGCTTGTTCTGTCCATCCTCCTCTGCCCTCTTAAAGGAGCAAAGTGAAGGGATATCATCAATCTAACTGACCTAGCATTGAAGGTGAGGGACCAAACCAAGCCAAGAATCTCTCTTACTGCTGTCCATTCCTTGCAGGGCCATGACATGAAAGGACATACATGCGAGCAGGTAGTGGAGCAGCCTGTGTCTCAGGAGAGGAGCCAAGGCCTCAGGTCAGAGGACAGCAGTTTACATTATGCTGTCATTCAAGTATGCAGCCATACCCAGCCACGTTCTGCCAAAAAGCTGAAGCACCTACAGTCAGAAAATGCAACAGAGTATGCCACCCTGTCATTCCCTGAGGCCACACCCTGCTATGACAACAAGAACGGGACCCTGGTGTGAGCCTTGGGGAAGAAGAACCAGTTTCCATCATTTCACTACTCCTGTGGGAGAACCTGTTGTTGGGGAACTGGGCGGCAGCCCAGGAATGGTGGCCACATTTTAAGCTTATGGAATTCAAGAGCTCCTGGAATTGTGTGTCCACAATCTTGCCTTCTACTCTATACATATCTCTTATTTGCCACAGTTATTTAGGTTAGCCAGGGATGAATGGAATTGCACAAAATGAGGGGACTATGTTGAGTGTGCAGAAAAGTAAGTTTTGAACCCTACCTTTGCTCCTATTCTCAAGGAAAGTGCAGGGAAAAACAAACAAACAAAACAAAACAAAACAAAAAACAGGTTAACCCTTAAGGCCCTGCAGGCCAAATCTGCCCCTCCATCTTATTTTATCTGGCCCTGGCACCTTCAGCCCAGAACCTTGTTTCTACCTGACTCGCTTAACTGTTAAGGAGTAATGACATTTATACAGTCCTAAAATTACAGTCAACCCTTTGAAGGCAACTGCGGGGCTGATGTGGCTGGACGTGAAAATGAGTTTGACACCTCTGCCTTAAGCACTTGCGCTGATATTGTTGAACTTAATTTAATGGTATCTCTTTTACATTCCTGAAACTCCAAAACTGAAGAAAATGTGCTCTGAAAAGCATCCTTGGCTTTTGTACATAGCCCCCAGGCCTGGCTTGGGACATTTCCTTAGTGGGCTGGGTGAAGGATCGCCAACCTAAACAAACAAGTAAGGGCAGGGGCTGAGGCATGGAGGAAGCAATTTTCGACCATCCGTTATAAAGACTTCAAGTCACTGACACTGACAGCACTCACTATCTGGCCAGACCGCTAGCTCCGGAAGGTGCTGAGCCACTAGGAACAATAAATTGCAAACAGAACGTGCTTGGTGCGTTTTCTGGGGCGGGGATTTGCGGGCTCTTAAGTAGGGTAGGTAAAGCTGATCTCACCCTGCGAAAGGGCGGTTTGGAAGTCCAGCAAGTAGATAGGCCGGCCTTCTAGCACCACTTCTGCAGGACCCACGCCTTGGCTGGGGTGGGGCGAGTGTGAGTGAGGTTTGGACCAAGTCAAGGGCAATTTCCTTTGTAGCAGGCCGGAGGCGGGTCAGGACAGCAAGAGGAGGGACCACGGCCAGAGTGGCTTGAGATCTGAGCCATTAGAAGGCAGCCTGGAGGGGCAGGGGGCGGGGTCCGGGCCGGCAGCGGGTGGATTTGTCTGGCTGGCTGAGGAGGCTGGAGGCGGGTCGGCAGTGTCGGCCTCTCATCACCATGGCAGCGGGAACGCGGCCGCAAAGCTGCAACTGGAAGAGGCACCTGCTCAGAAGGGCTGGGGACAGAAACAGAACCAGACCAACCGATGATTTAAGAGGTAAGTGTTGAAAGGTGGCGAGTTACTGGGAAGTATTATTGCTGCCATTTGAGCGTCCAGATCTCCAGATCAGGGCTGGGAACACGCGGAGGGGCGAGGGAGTAGTGAGAAGGAGGAGGAAATTTCGAACCCGCCCTGAGCCTTACAGGTTCTTAGTGTACCATTCATGATCCAGACTTTTAGAACTTGAAAACAAGTTGGTATTGCATTCCTGTTTCTCAACCTGAACACCAGCCTTCCCAGGTACAGCTGGCCCACGGTTTGTTCCTGAGAGGATGGAGTCACAGCACAAAAAAGTTTAAATAATAATGTCAACTTAATAGAGTGTGAGAATCTTAAGCATTCAGAATGGTATATAGTATGTAGTCAAATGTTGACAGCCATTACCATCACTATCACCATTTTCCCAGCCTGTTCTCTGGCTCAGACCTCGTGGAAGTGACTCAGAAGAAGTGGCTAGAAAACTGCCTCCACCAATTGGAAGAGCCTGTTTCCTATTAGCTAGAGTAATAAAATGAACTCTACTTCCAAGAGTTATTTACTATGACAGTCAAATAAGATAATGTAGGTGATAGCACTTGGTAAACTTAGAGTGCTATGTAAAAATTTCTGCCTTAGAATGCTACCTTTCTAGTTTAATTCTGAATTTCTGAGGATGAAGAAAAGAAAGCATGTGTAAGAAACAGAGCTTGTAATATTTTTCCTGATTGTCTTCAGAATCCTCTTTATGGTCTCAAACTGACAAATGTAGGGAAGAGCGAAAATCCATCCTTATTTCTACTAATGATAGGGAAGCATTACTCTTTATTACTATTAAAACTTAATTAACTAGTTTTGTAAAATGCCATTGGAATAGCCTCATTGTGACTATGAGATCTTGGGCTGGAGCTCCTGCTAACCAGCTTCCTATTTATGATACTTCTAGATGACTTCAGTTGGTAAGTTTGAAGCGGGAGCCTGACCCTACTAGATCGGTTAGATTTTAATTTTTTTCCCTTCCTAAAATTTTACACATTTTTTCCTTTTCCTATTTCAAGGTGGCCTTGATTTGGCTCTTCTGGGAACTGTGAACATGGGGACCCATGTGGTTATGAGACTCTGTCACTCCCTGCTGCCAGCAGAGCCCTCTGTAAGTTTCTGGAGCACTGTTTAGAGGAGTATGACAACATTAATGGATTTTCAGTACAGTTCTACAACTAGGGGATTTCTCAATCAGGAATCAGATCCTGTAACAAAATTGTAAATATTTGCTTTCTTTTCTTGCTAGTCCTTCTTATGGAAATTCTAGCTCACTTGACTCATTATCTTTATCTGAATTAATTAATCAGGGAAAGGTTGAAAATTTCTAGCAATTTATTAAAATACATGCATTGTTTAAAAGATTTATACAATATTTATATGAAAACAAGTATGTTAATTACAGGGAATTTGAGAAATATTACAAACCATATTTTTTAAAAACCATAATCCTCCCATCCAGAAGCAATTACTATTAATATTTTAGAATGTTTTCTTCTTGTCTATTTTTCCTAATGTTTACATATCTAAGGTCATATGCACACACTTTTTGACTTTTGCTTTTTAACTTAATATTTATAAATATAAAAGTGTAAAATGTTTGTTTTAATGTCGGTACAAATGTTAAGTAAATATTATAGTGTCCATAATTTTCCTGACCTTTCCTCTATTGTTGAACTTTTAGGCTTCACTCTCCCTGTTGTAAATAACTAATTGATATTCTCATTTAAGATGTTTTTACTTAGGGTAGAGTCCTAGAAGTAGAATCCCTAGGTCAAAGAATGTGAACATTTTAAGAACAAGTTACCTTTTAAAAGAATTGTGATGTCAGATTTTGTGTACATCCTTCAGAGAACAGAGGGCATTAATTAGGAGATCAAAAGGTCCTTAGTAGAAAGCTGACTACCTCATACAAAGAGACCTAGGGTCCTGCACAGAGACTACTCTATGATAGTGTAATTAGAAATATGGTGCCCTGACACATTATGAAGGGCAGTCCAGAGGCATAGGGGCTGGCATTGTTTTCATAGTAGAGAAACTCAAAAATCAATTCCAAAATATCCACCAGATGTCGCTCGTCTTAATTTAATTTTTACCTGCAGGACAGCTGGCAGGAAACTTGGAAATGTATATTTAAAAAATTCATGTTGAATATATTTGCATATCTACTTTGATACAGTTTATAGTAAGCACTAGCATCTGGTAATTACTTTGGCAACATTCTACTCTAGTCTCTCACCATTCTGTTTTTTTTTTTTTCCTTTTGCTACTTAGTCTGTCACACTCACTTTGTACACTATCCCCACATAAATAATGTTAGAACCTCAGCTTTAATATTCTTTCTTTTTAGTCTTGTTTCTTACATATATGTGTATATGTGTACGTATTTATGAGGTCTCTCCTGAAAGTATTAAGCCAATGCCAATATAACTAAAACAGTTTGTGCAGCTGATACTTTCAGGACAGACCTTGTATGTGCAACTCAGTTCTTGAAATTTTTGCTCAAAGAATAGGACCTGGCATATAATAGCATATAATGGGTGCTCAACATATAATTAATGAATGATTAATGAAAGAATGCATTGATGAAACTATAGAAGGATATCAGAAGTTATTTAAAACTTTTTTGGAAATATATTTCAAGAGACAAAGATTTACATTCTTAATTAACTATAAGTGCCAAATGATATATATAGTATGAAGCATGCTATTGTTGTTGGAAGAAATTTCCCAGTGCAGTAATTACATATCAGTGAGTCTGTTAGTGTGTACACAAAATTTTTAACGAATAGAATAGCAAAAACAAGGGTGGCAAGGCTGGGGTGGCAAGCTTGTCTGAGTGCAGTCAGAGGCCTGGGGCCCGAGGGCCAAGGGTACCAATAGAGTAAGTCCTTTGTTCTGAGGACTTACATAGTTGATGAGATAGCGGGTGGTAGAAGTTACATATTGATTGATAGGTGATGCCAGCTTTCCAGGACAGGGGCATGGATACCCAAAGGTGTGAATGGGCTTCTTCCTTGAGGCACTACGGGCCCTTTTTGGCCTTTTGGGCCTTGGGATGTAAACGGTTTCAAAGGCTTTTCTTCCCAGACTCTGGAAAGGACACATACTCCAATGACTTTCCTCTTCCCATGCTAACATAGTGTTTCTTGTGATATTGAAACATCTGGCAATATTATCAGACCAGGCCCAGAACTGCTGGGTCAGCAGGTGAGACATGTTTCCTGCTGCTACTCTACAATATGATCTTTGAATTTGAAAGAGAAGACGATTTATTCATTTATTCAGCCAATATTTATTGAGTGTCTACTATGTGTCAGGAAACACTCTTGGTTCTTGAGATTAACCAGTAACAAAACAGATGAAATTCCCTGTCCTCATAGGGAATTTTACAGTCTGGGCAGGTTATAAACAAATAAACAAGTAAATATCTAATATACAAAATGGTGATGAATGCTAGAAAAAGAAAACAAAAATAAATCAGGCTTGGGAGTGCTGGGGTAAGGGGTGCTGTCATTTTAAATAACATGCTCAGAGAAGGCCAAACAGCTAACATGACTTTTGAGCAGGGGTGAACCATGAGTTATCTAGGAGATAAATGTTTCAGACAGATTGTGATCAGATCTATCTTGATTTTAACAAAATTAAGAGTGGTCAGAGAAGTTTAACAAGGAAGTAAAACTTGAATTGGGCCTTGGGAAGATTTGAGTAACAAAAGTGTGGGAGCCTTTTTTCCCCCTCGTAGCACTCTCGCCACCTGCTTTTGTGCCTCCCTTTTTTGTTAGCTGCTGCCCTGCTCCTGGATCAGCCAACACCATGGGCTTTGGAGACATGAAAAGCCAAGCCCCACTTGCCATCAGGTGCTCAACAACTAACTGGCAGACAAGAGCTACATCTAGGGTTATGTGCCACTACGAGCAAAGGTGGCAGTATTTGAAGCCATCTCTGGCCTACCACCTGCAGACTTGCATCATGCCCTGCATTGGTATAATCACATCAAGTCCTACAAAAAGGAAAAGGCCAGCCTGCTGGAAGTGAAAAAGCTTTGGGCAAGTATGGCCCTGCTAATGTGGAAGACACCACAGGAAGTGGAGCTACAAATAGGACAACATTCATTTCTTTGGGTCTGAGGAGGAGGAAGAAAATAAAGAAGTGAAGAGGCTAAGAGAAGAACACCCTGCACAATATGAGTCAAAGAAAGCCAAAAGACCTGCACTTGTTGCCAAGCCTCTATCTCATTACATGTGAAACCTTGGGATGAGCAGATGGATATTGCAGAATTGGAGCATGTCAGGAGCATTCAAGCAGATGGCTTAGTCTGGGGTTCCAGTCTGATATGGAATTAAAAAATTTCAATACAATTTGTTGTAGACAATAAAGTTGAAACAGATATGCTGAAGGAGTGGATCACTGCTCTTTAGGACTACGTGTGGTCCGTTAATGTGGCTGCTTTCAAAGATCTAAAATTCATCATGGATCATCATCTTTAAATAAAAGCTTGGAAGAAAGAAAGGAAAGAGAGAGGGAGGAAGGAAGAAAAGAACAACATTCTAGGCAGAAGTACAATCATGAAGGCATGGAGGTAAAAGTGAGCCTTGTAAATCTGTGAGACAGTGTAGAACCTGCTAGCCTGAGCCTAGGCAATTTTGGGGGCAGCTTTAAGAGTTGGGAGTAAGGAATTCATATCTGACATGCTAAGAAGAGGGACTGTTTAAGGACATTTGAGCAGTCTAAGGAAGATTAAGTTGTTCAGACTGAAGGAAAAGCCTGGAGACAAAGAGAGCAGTTTAAGAACTAGAACACCTTTGCCGGTAGGTGTGAGCCCTTTTGTGTATATTTATGTTTGTGTCTGTAAAGATAAATGCAACAGAAATTCTAAACATATGTTACTGCCAAGGAATTTGTTAATGTGAGAAAACAGAAGGAAGATTAATAAATTCTTTCAGAGTCTTTTAAAATATCTCCATCAAAAATTCTGTTTGTTTTTTCAAACTGCCTTTCTGCTTTCCCATAGTCATTAAAGATTGCTCATAATAAATGTGTTACATTTTACATAGGTGTGAACATCACACATGTTACTTCCATACAAGGGGAAGTCACAGTCAATATTTTCATCAAAAGACAGTTGTGTTTAAGGCTCAAAGTCTTACTTAGGCTAACATATTATTATCTATATTAATAAAAGGGATGAAAGAGTTTTCTAATGTTGCCTCTGCTGGTTCATTAATTCATTCACTCATTCATCCAACTAAAAACATTTACTGAATACCTTCCTTGTTGTAAGCAGCATATAAAAGTATCATCTAACGATTAAGAAACTGGACTTAGGCTTTAGCACTTAGTAGCTATAAGGTCTGTGGCAGAGAAAGAGAGGCAAACCTCTCTTTCTTCATATATAAAATGGGGATAATATAAAAAATCGACTGTTTATGGTAATTTTGACCATCAAATAAACTAATGTATCTAAGCACTTAGATACATAGGGCTTGGCACATAGAAAAAGCTCAATTTTGCTATATTATAGTTATATAACTTTGGCTTTAGTTGGTGAGGGAGGTATCTACTATCATTGTTAAAATAATGCAGAGCTGAGGAAGTCTGATATAATTTCAGAAATCAGCATGGCAGAAAAATGCAGAAAGCAGCTGGCTTGAACTATGTCTCCTCCCAAGCAGAGTGAATGACAGATGTGTATTAGTTGGAGTGTTCCAGCTACCCAGAGTGGCTTGCTGTTTTCCCATGTATGGGCACAATGGGATGCAGATATTGTCCTAGTTATTCCTAGTTCTTTTAGCTAACCCACTTTCTCTCCCAGTTCTTACACTGCAATCACAATAGAGTGGGATGGGGAGGGTGGGAAGAATGGTAAGAGTTAGTACTGCTCAGGGTAAAAGCTAAGTTCTTCATCTGAGCCACCTTGTCAGGAAGACCATGAAAAGTATGGTGAATGTATCTTCTGAGCAAAAAAAAAAAAAAAAAAAAAAAAAAACCAACAAAAAACAGATTATATGTTTTAATAAGAATTTTGTGCTTTTTCGAAATGCGAGAGTGTAAAAGCAGGCTATGTATGAAAACATCATAATTTCTGGAACATTTTAATAGTTGTATGGGGACAATGGAATAGAATATTTTATAATTGTATTATATTTTTTAAACATTAGGTACTTTAAAAAAATATTTATTTACTTTTAGAGAGAGGGGAAGGAAGGGAGAAAGAGAGGGAGAAACATCAACCAGGGACCAAATCTGCAACCCAGACATGTGCCCTGATAGGGAACTGAACTGGCGACCTTTTGCTTGGTGGGATGATGCCAAACCAACTGAGGTTTGGCTATACTATCTAAATTTAAATGTCAGGGCTATACTATCTAAATTTAAATGAATTAAAATTAAATACCATTTAAATGCTAGGTCCACATGTGTATTAGCCACATTTTTTAGTGTTTAATAGCTACATATGGCTAGTGACCACTGTATTGGACAGCACAGATATGGATCATTTCCAGCATCACAGGAAGTTCTATTGGACACTACTGCATAGAATATGTGGTTGTTATAATTATAGACTTCCAGAAAATAGTGCAATCTTGACCATATGCCCTATAATAAATCTTTTATCAATTCAGCACAATTGCTTTCTCATTCCTCCACCATGCTGTGAGGTTCAGGGCAAACAGCTTTGGGCTTAAGAGATCTTTGCTTCAGGTCCTAGCTCCACATTGTCTAGCTGAGTGCCTGTATGCACCTGTCCTAGCCTTGGTCCCTCATCTGTGAAATGAGGGAGAAGCCAAAGGAAGTCAATGAGTCTTTCCCCAGGTCCTTTGATAAGTGACTTGTTTGAGAAGCAGTGACCTCTTGGCATAGGTACCAGCAGAAGCTCCCTCTGACGTCTCAATAGCTTCTGCTATGTCCAAAGCACGATGGACTGTCAACCAGTCTGAATCCTCATTTCAGGGAGCCACCAACTGGGTGTTTGAGTTTTGTATCTCTATGCAAATAGATGTGTTGTATGCAATTTTATGCTCTTGGAAGCTCCTACTTCTCTCTTAAAAGGGACTTGTTGCATTAACATGGGTTAGTGACCCACCTGAGGGTACGTGAAACATTGTTCTGGTGAAGGGAGTTCTTGGCAACTAAATTTGCCAAATGATTATGAAAGATAGTCTTCTGACTTGTGGGCTGCTCAGGTTCAGCTTAATTTGTTGTCATGCCCTGAATGGTATGGCTCAGTGGTTAAGGTGCTGGCCTGCGAACCTAAAGGTCGCTGGTTCAATTCCCAGTCAGGGCACATAACCAGGTTGCAAGCCAGGTCTCCAGCCAGGTCCATAGCTGGAGGCAGGTGAAAAAGCAATCCTACATTGATATTTCTCTCCCTTTCTTTTTCCCTCCCTGCCATTCTCTCTGAAAATAATGAAGAAAACCTTTAAAAAAATTGTTGTCATGGTTTTTACCTAGCCTTAGCCAGAATGGAACCCACATATCAAACTAGCATGGCCACTTAACACCTCTGCCTGTTTTCTGCTCCCTGCTTGCTGTGGTCAGAAGGAAGGAGTCCCTGCAGAAGCATATTTGTGTTTATAAGCTTTAAACATTCAGGCAAGATGTTGCTAGTTCTGGCAGCTCTGGGTAAACATTATTCCTTACTGACCCAAGGAGGAGGCCATTAGGTTGATTAAGAGACATTACTGACTTTTCTTGGTGTTTGGGGAGAGAATTCTGGTCCTTTTGCAAAATTAAGAGTGTAGAGCCCTGGATCCTCAAACTGTCTGTCCCTGACCAGTTGTGTCCTTGGACAAGGTCCTGACCTTTTCTGAGCCTTAGCACTCTGTAAACCCTTTCCCTCCATCTGGGAGGGATCATGAAGTGTAATATAATACGTATGGGTGTTCTTTCAGCTTCCAGTTTTCCTATAGAAACGGGAGTATGGACTGAGAATACAACTGACTAGTGTTCTTAAAAATAAATAAGGCTGTGACTTGTATAACTAGAAACAGAGGGGAATAGCTCTGTTTCACCTGAACAAGCTTTACTTAATTTTGAAAAGCACCAGGATATTTTTGTGGTTTTTATTTTATTCAAAACTCATTTAAAATATGGGTTTTACATTTTATCTATTGTATTTTTTCCATTACCATTTATCCTCCTTATACCTTCCCACTCCCATCACCACACTGTTGTCCATATCCATGAGTCCTTTTTCCTTTTTGCTCAATCCCTTCACCCCCTCCACCCCCAGAGCTGTTAGCCTGCTCTCGATGAGTCTGTTTTACATTTTATAAGTTATTCTAAAAAAGAAGAAAGGTAGAGATTTTTTTGTTGTTGTTGTTGTTAAATCCTTGGTCATTCTTGGTTTACCCTTGATGTTTCTGTTGTGACCCTGTGTGACTTGTTTAGTGCTATTTCTATTAAATGTGGCCTAACACCATTAACAACTAAAGTGTTATCTTTCTATCCTCTTTTTCCCTCTCCTTCTGAATGGTTCTTCTTTCTTTTTCTCTCCCATTTGCTTCCCCTTCTTTAGCCTAGCCTCACTGCCCAGGCCCCATATGGAAAAAGGTTGCTGTTTTCAGCTAGTGGTAGTGGTGTGGGTAATCCTGTGATTCATTCCCCTTCCCACCACCACGCTGTGGGTACGTGAGGCCTTCAATCAGCAGATCGTGTGTGTGTGTGTGTGTGTGTATGTGTGTGTGTAGCATGCGTTCACTCCGACACATCTGCCTGCAGACCTTGTGCGCATGTGTCTCGTGCACACACTTGCCTACCCCCGTTTGACAACGTGTGTGAGCAAAGCGCACAAGCCAGCTTGCCCTGCACCCCCCACGGTGCTGTCCTTTCTGCTGGCTGGGCGGAGGCTGCCCGCTAGTGCGGTCCAGCTTGTGCACACCCAGCTGTTTCTATAGGAACCACAGCAGCGCCCCGGCCCCTCCTGCAGAGAGGCCTCAGTAGGAGCATGCCCAGTGGAAGCCGCTAGTTTCGCTCTAGTCTAGGTTTCCAGTAAGTGGCTTGGGGGACTCCGGAGAAAACCCAATGCGCTGAACTGAGAGTCTTTGTGTGCAGTGGGGAGGAGGAGGCACGGTGCCTGGCCTGAAGACCCCGCCCGACAGCGGGGCTGGAACAATGCTAGCGTGCCTTGCCCGGGGGAACTTACTGGATGTCTTGCAGGAAGGCTTCAACGAGGTAACTGCCTGCTTTTCCCACTCCCCATTTCCCTTCCCCCAATGCTTCCCGCCTAATCTCTGGAAGGAGTCCTCCTCCACCCCCCATCCTCACAAGGACTACAGAACAATTCTCCTGCAGAGCTGTAAGGGGGCTTCAGTGGTGGGTACCGTGCATAGGAGGTGGTAGAGTGGGAGAAATTAAAAGGGCAGTCTCCCTGCAGCCAAGCGGAGCTTTGACCTTCTCTGGCAGCTTACCTGAGGCCAGAAGACATAACCACAAATTCAGAGGCTATCTCCTCACAGAAGAGGTTGTCCCTGCTATCCCTGGGGATTCTCCCCAAGGAATTTCCTGAATACATGGGAAAAGTGCTCATTATTTCAGGAGCTAACAGATAATCCAAGGAAGAGGGAAGGATGAGTGGGGTGGCATCGCATTGGTAGAAAGTTTGAGAGAGGGAAGGGTGAGTAGGTAGTCCATGTGAAGCGCCCTCTTCATGTTGATATCTTTTTCTAAATCCAGAGCAATGGATTCCTCCATAGCCAAAGGCATGACTGGTAGGAAGGACCTAAGAGTAGAGATGAGGTTTGGGTTTCTGGGCCTAATTCTGGGGAGCCAGCATTTGCTCCCTTCTGTGTGGGAGTGGGGAACAGGGGCTCCAACCTGACAGGCACATGGGAGACAGGCTGGCAAGGGCTTTTTCTCTAAAAATTCTGTTATATATTCCATTTCCTTACTTTGGATTCCAGAAAATTCTGATTTAGGACCAACTCTTCCCCCTTTGCCATTTGCTCCATGTCTTTCACTGCTTCTGAGCCCCACACCTTTCGGTTCCCTCATCTCAGGATCCAGGGAGACACCTACAAGGAGACCCAGACTGTTGTGTTTTTTCTTCCTTACTCCTTTTCTTTCCACCTCTCCTTCTCTTCCCTCTCTTTCTTCAATTGAAGATTTTTAAAATCAATTTTTAGTTAAACAATAAACATGTGAGTATATGCTTTTCTTTTTTAAATGTCTTTTTTAAAAAGATTTTATTCATTATTTTTAGAGAGATGGGAAGGGACAGAGGCAGAGAGGGAGAGAAACATCAATGTATGGTTGCCTTTCACGTGCCTCCAGCTAGGGACCTGACTGGAGACCTTTCTTGCAACCTGAGCATGTGCTCTGACTATGAATTGAACCAGCGACCCTTGAGTTCACAAGCCACATGCTTTTCTTAATATGAACATTACAGGCAAGACTAAATACCTTGGCCACCTCTCCAGTCTTGCCAGAATTGAGGTAACAATTCTCATGAGTTTGTGTGCAAGGTTTTCTTTCCACGGTTGCACTACGGTCTCTTTTCTTAATTCCTGTTTCTAATGAAGAAGTTCTGCTGCCTGACCTGTCCCAGAGACTCCTCCAATCCTGGCCCCTGTGCCTCAGAGCCTTGTTCCAGAGAAAGGAAAACTGCAGAGATATTACCCCAACCTAACTGACTGAGTCAGAATTGTCTTTTGGCTGAGAAGTGTCACAACCATCACTGAAGGACAGAGTTTGCATCCTGCCTGCACTGCAGGGATCCTCATTTGTGCATTAGTCCTCTTTGAACACATATAAGGGGATCATTAACAAAGAGCCAGAAACCACCACTTTGAATGCTTCCAGTGTTCCTGGTTTCTGTTTTCTCTGTCTTTGAGCCTCCTCTGGCCTCAAGCTTCCTATGTCTGACTTAACTGCCAGTTGTGGCAGAAGCCCCTTAGGTCTTCCTCTGGTCTTGCCCTTTTTATACTCAGTTACCAAGTAGCAAGTCCTACTGTCTTACTGGATGAGAAAACTAGCACAGTCAGTCCTATTCTTTGCCTTCTGCTCATTTTTACTTACAAACCTTTCCACTGAAGAGCCAAGGGGGAGCCCTGGCTGGTGTGGCTCAGTGGAGAGGCACCAGTCTGCGAACCCAAAGGTCGAAGGTTCAATTCCCAGTCAGGGCACATAACCAGGTTGCAAGCCAGGTCTCCAGCCAGGTCTGTAGCTGGAGGCTGGTGAAAGGCAACCATACATTGATGTTTCTCTCCCATCCTTCCTCCTTCCCTGCCCTTCTCTCTGAAAATAATGAATAAAATATTTAAAAAAAAAAAAAAAAAAAAAGGGCTTGACTGTCTTCTTAATGCTTAGTGTGTCCATAAATATCCCCTGACCTCCAATTCTTATAAAACATAAAGAAAAGGGAGAGTGGGAGAGTTTTCTTTTTGAGGTGGTCATGGAGTATTCCTAAAAACAATGGACACAGCTATTGTTTCATCTTTAGATAATACAGTAATGCCTCTTTTTTCTTGTTCACTTTTGATTTTTCTACCCATCCTGTAAACTTCTCTCCACCTCCTGTACAGGCAGATGTATAACCCATTCTCTTTTTTTAGTAGACTTGAACTCTGACAGCCAATAAGTACTTTTGGTTTCTCTGAGAAATTGACATAATCTAAATAATAGTAATAAATTAAATCCCAAAGATCCTTTAAAGTTTAAATAATTCTTTTATATACATAAAAAATTGAAAATTGTTTTCACATCCTGTATCACATTTAGTGGTAATGAATAATGCTGTGATTAGTCATTTCAGAATTGATGGGGCCCTGACTGACCTATTCCAGCTTCTAGGGTTGCTTAATAGATTCAGTAATATTAAATCTCTTTTGTTAGAGTCATGTGATAAGAATGTAGATAGGGACTTAAAAGCCAGTGTCAGAATAGACTTCAGTTCCTCTGAGAAACTCCTATTACTGAGGCTGAGAGTATTACATGTAGCCAGTTATCTCTGGGGAATAATCCAAGCATATCTGAAGCTATTCATCACCCAGATGCTTTTAAGGTCTGTGTAGTTAGGGCTGTGACCTCATTCTCTAGGGCAGAGAAAACTGCCACAGGAAATGAAGTTATGGCCTTAATTAGTTAATTATTAGGGAACCATGTAGCAGAGAAAAACCCTGCCCGCGAAATCAAGGCTTCCCTTTACCCACTGTTGGCACTGTTCTCAATCATATGCCACTATGTATCACAGGATGTGACAGTATTTTCTTCTATCATGTTCTTTAAATAAAGCCCTGGTCTCAACACACCTCACACTACAGAATTGATCCATATCATTACTTTCAATGCAGCCTCTTGTTGACATAGTTAATCTGCATTATGAATTATCCACAAGTTTTGGCCACTGCCACATTTTGTAGCCCACCCTGGCTACTGTCTGCTTTCTCTTATGTTTTGGGCCCGTGCTTTCTATAGTTAACGTTTGTTTTCTCTGTCACTTAGTACTGATGTCATGAACATTGTCTTTGGTTAATGTGCCAACACAAATTTCTATAAATGTTTTTCTGGGGACTACACTTTCTTTAAAAAGTATTTTGGTGTTTGTGTTGGAAGGTTTTGGTAGACTGAAGATTATAACATAGTTTGGCCAGTAAGCATTCATTCATTTAGTTATTTAGTTCACCTATTGGATGAGGGGATGGGTAAAATAATTGAAAACCAGATAGTTCCTGATTCCAAGGGAGAGATTTATAGTTGTACTGGAAAAACCATAATAGGATGCTTGATGTGATAAGTGCCATAAAAGAGGTAGTGTTTGTGGGAGATTATAGAGGTATCTTCTACTTAATGATATCATGAAAAGTACCAAATACTTAACTGCTTCCTGAAACCAGACTTTATTTTTTTCTGCTAATCTGGTAAACATGCATGCAAGTATTCATTCAATAGACATTCACAAATGATTGTGTTTACCAGGTACCATGCCAGGCTCTGGAAATAGAAGTCAAATAACAGAAGTCTGTGCCCTAGTGAAACTCACAGGTCAATGAAAATAAAGTAAATGCTCACAATATCAAACTTGGGAAAATTGTGACAATGCAGAAGTCCTGTTTGTCAGGCGGAGCACACCTGTGCCTGGCTAGAGGGGGAATTGCCTGAGGGACTGAGAGTGGTGGGAATGATTTAAAATGTTGGTCTACAGGTAATCAAGTATCTGAGCCTTAACCTTTTAAAGATATGATCTGGGAGACTTTGCCTACCAGTTTTTCTCCACATACAAATTTAAATCCCACACAGAGAATCATCTGCTTGGCAGTCCCTGAGAAATACAGGATGAGCCTTTGTCTGGGGTCATTCCCATAATGGGACATAGGGTGAGTGAAGAAGGGGATCAGCATATGGAGCAGCTGCAGCAAACATCTCATCCTAAGTGCCTCATGCCTTCCATGGAATAGGGTTTGCAACATGGGGCCAAGCAGAGGCTTTCAGACATTTTCACTGAGTTCCCCTGTGCTTTGCTATAGAAATTAAAGACCATTAAGTCTTCAATATAACAAAGCACCACACTCCCCAGCCTTCTTTTTTCTATCCTTTCTTCTCTCCTTGCCTAAGGCTTAGTAGCTTTGTTCCTCCAGGAGTCAATGCCAGCTAAACATATGCTACCTGGCAGCAAGCTATCAGGCAGCATTATGTGATGGTGAGTGATGATGGCCTGGCCATGCGTGTAGAGCAGTGATAGGGCACTCTTTGTCAGGTGCCACTCCCTCATGACTGATCTTCTTGTCTAGGCTGTGAAGACTCCAACTGAAAGAAACTTCCTTGAAAGTATTTCTTTTTGTTATCCCCAAACCAAGCCCTATTTAAGTGGCCCTGTTACTGGGCGAAGGGGCGCTTGTTCATGTGCACCTTGGTGTATAATCCAACGATTAGTGTTGAGAAAAAATAGGTCTTTATTTACAATATTTCAACCTTGGTTGAAATACTGGTCCCATGATGTTGGGTGTGAGACCACCAAGTGATGATAGCAGGGAGGGCCCCCGCCTGGGGGCAAAGAACTTGGGCTGAGCCTTCGGAAGGGTTTCCATGCTTTATTACAGCCGCAAGCTAACGACCACACAGCCAGGCATCGGTGTCCTCATGCTCGGCTGGCCCACCCTTTTCACAGCTGCATATAGCATAACGGACCGCAGACAGTCCAGGCATTTCCACACCTCCTCTCCTGCTTCCACGCAGCTGGGTGCTAGAGAATGTTGGTGTTGCCACGCATGGTTTTTCTCTCCCCCACAACAGTAGTTCGTGCATGCTGATCTTACAGCCAGAGCAGTCTTCTGTGCACGTTGGAACAAAGGAGGTTCTGTGTCTAAGAGTTACATATGGGTTGACATCAGCCTGCTTAAAGTTGCTAAGTTGGTTACCTCCGGAGCCACGGTGTTCCAGAGCTGAGAATAAGATTGACTTCAAGGTTATCTCCCCGTGCAGCCCAAGGAGTTTCTATGTATATGCATGGCTGGACCTTTCCTCTGGGTCAGCCAGGGAGACAGCAGAGTTAATTTTATCCCAGAGCCCTCATACACTGAGCCCCAAGGGTAACCAATTTAGCAAGGCTGAGCAATTGATGTCACCTTGGGGCATAGAGCCTCTTTGCTCTAGTGTGTATAGAGCTTCCTTTGTTCCAATGTGTATATAAGTCTGTTCTTACTGTAAGCTACTGAGCACCACTGTGGGAGAGCAGAGAAACCTGGCGGGCTTGTTCTAGTGGACACTCTCAGTGCACAGCCACGTGGTCGTTAGCCTGCCTGCCCCTTGTATTGAAATGCAAACCGTCCTGAAGGCTCTGCATAAGTCCTTCGCTGCCACCAGACTAGAGGCCTCCCTGCTATCAGAACTTGCTGGTCCAGAGGAAGGTCCAACCATGCATAGACAGAGAAATTCCTCTGCCCTGACAGGGGGCTAGGAGGAGCACTTCAGCTTAGAGCCCTGTTCTTCTATGAGACCCAGCATTTCCCTTGCTCCCTGAAGGCTATAAGCCAAAACCAAGCCCAATAGCTTCCTATTCCTTATCTGTCAGCTCTCTCCTTCAGGGTCTGGAGTACACTGTCTTCAGCCTCTGTATAAGAGTCCAGGAAAGCATGTGCCATGTTACACTGGACCATGGTGAAGTCCAGGAAAGGCACATGTCCTAAGTGAGTGTCCTTTCCATATTTCCCAAGTTCCAAGGGTTGGGATAAAGTCTGGGGCTGCAAGACAGAGCCCTTGGTGGCTTCAGAGTCAGCTGGAGCGGGCACAATCACAGCAGCAGCCTGTCTGCTTCCCTACTAGCCCAGGCAGCACGGCCTAATCCTGACTATAAACTGCGTGGCTACTTCTCACACGGCTGCTACAACCCACCCTCCGTCATGGTCCTCCAGCATACTTCTTCCATCATGCTGCCTCTCATCGAGGACAGCTCCCTTCTCTCACATCAGAGACTTCATGGTGGATGGTGGGAGTTCTTCTTCCTCCTTTCAAACAGCGTGGCCCCTTCCTTATGGCTGGCTCCTTTCCTTATAGCTCTCCCTATAAGGGGAGGCTTGGCTATCCTCTTGTCATTGATATGCAGTCTCTCAAACAGTATCATCATCCCTTTTACCAGCCCTAGCTACCAGCCTGCCATAGATATGCAAAGTACCTTAAAAGTTGTGCTATCTTCTTCCCTCATTCCCAAAACCTTGTGCTGTGAGGATGTTATGGACCCCGCTCTGCAATAGTCATGGACATAATTTTCAGTGGTCAGATATGGTAAGGGAAACCAATCCCAAGGGCACTAAGGGTAGATTCCATGCTGTTTTTAGTAAAGGACATTCCTAGATTATACTGTGATACCTCATTCATTCATTCACATGCATTCATTGAACACTTGACTTGTAACATGCCCTTGTGAAGAACAGTGTTTATAGAATGTGTCATCAATGGAAAAATTTTTTAAAGGTTATGAGATGAAGATATTCAGTAAGTCTTTAGGTTTTTACTTTTTGGTATATTATCCTTTGACTACTAGCCAATGACCTCTTTCCATGTAGGGAGGAAGTTAATATTTTTACTTGTGAACTTTATTTTTACCTAATTAGCCACCAAATTCAATGAACAAGTAGCCTTTCCTGATTAAATAAAGGCCTGAAGGAGTTAATAAGAAAAAAAAAATACCATATTACATTCTTTTACTGGCAGAATTTAGACCAGTAATATCTCAAGGTTTCCAAACCTCCTGCTTCCTCTCAGTTGCACTGCAGCGGCCCCACCTCCAACTCTTCAGCTTCTTCTGCTAAGAGAGCAACTCAGTTCCAAACAGGTATCTGGTTTCACCCTGAAACTGATTTCCTTCCTGAGCCATTCAGGTCTCCTGAACTCTCCAGCACCCCACAGGAATCCTGGAGTCCTGCTGCTTTTCGGGTTTGCCTTTCTTGCCTGTCAGCAAGAAGCCATAAAGCTCACTCCTTGGATGTTTCTACACTAAGAATGGTAGTAGGTCCCACAGACTTCTCTGGTCAAGTCCAGTCAGTGCTTTTGCAACTGTAACCAAACAAGCACCATGCAGAAATTCTCTTTGACCTTGAGGCTTAGGGGAGCTAGAAAGCAGAGGCTGGGTTTACAAATTGTTTTGAGGGAAGGGCAGGTCCTAAAGTAAAACAAAGTTACATTTGGAGACAGGAAAGCTTTGAAGATCAAAATGTCCTGCACAAATTAAGATGGTAAAGTTATCTTTATTGGAAAAGTTTATGTTGTAGGGTTACTTGGAATGTCTTAGAGCATTGGTTCCCAGACTTTGTACCTTTTTGGCATCAGGGACCACTTTTGTGGAAGCAGGATAGTATGGGTGCTCAGGTGAGCTTGTCTTGTGGCCCTGGTTCCTGACAAGGTGGTGGATGAGTACTGGGGTTTGGGGACCCCTGTCTTAGAGGAAGCTGATAGAGTATGGGCTTCCTGAGGCCTCCTCCCCATACCAGCCACTCACAGCTTGAGAGTGTTTCAGTCTTGTCAAGCCCAAATCCTGCTCAGATAGTTTTGACTGTTGCTGCCCCTACTTTTATTTTCCCTGAGATCTGACTCAGAGGGTTGTCATAAAAACCCTCAGTGTTTCTAGACCTCTGGATTACTTAGGCCTCCTAGCTTCTTCCGAACAAGTTAAAGATGTTCATTTTGGATCAAGTTTAGTTCTTTGTGGTCACAGACATTGTATTCTTGATTGTCTTGCTTTTTTCTTTGTTTTGGATGTCAAATGATCTTTAATTAAAATATTTTCCTTTGCAGTTTGTAACTAGCTGGGCATTCCACTGCACCACTATTGATGTCATTTATGATGTCTGAGGGTGGTGGCCATCAACATTGCAGCCCACAGACTGGGCATTCCCCAGGATCTCTTTAGTGGTTTCAGGAGACTTCTCTAGCTAAAGGTCAGTGCTGCATCTGTCAGGCAATGTGGATAATGTCATCAAGAGTAATATTTCTAGCCCTGGATGGTGTGGCTCAGTGGGTTGGTACCGGCCTGTGAACCCAAAGGTCGCTAGTTCAATTCCCAGTCAGGACAAATAACCAGGCTGCAAGCCAGGTCTCCAGCCAGGTCTGTAGCTGGAGGCAGGTGAAAGGCAACCATACATTGATGCTTCTTTTCCTATCTTCCTCCCTCCCTGCCCTTCTCTCAGAAAATAATAAATAAAATCTTTAAAAAAAAAAAAGAGTGATATTTCCCTGTACTTAATTTGTTTTCCTTCTTTTTTGGTGGTTCTCTGAGGATTTTAATGATCAAGGGCTAGACACAGGTCTTACCTTAATTTGGGTCTGTCTTGTTCTGAATGGTCAGTTTCACTGTAATCCTCAGACACTTAACAGTTGTTGCATGTGGAAGTGGGGCTCTTTCACAGGATCACAAGCATTTCACAGATTCATGCACAGGAGATTGTAGAATAGCAAGATTTATTCAGATGGAAGTGAAAGGCTATCTTTGGGTTCCCAGGGTTCCATATCCATTGGTTTGTCCTACTGTGGAAAAAGTCCAATTGTATCTTCAGCAAGGCTAAAACAAAGGCCATTGTTCAGAGTTTTTATTTCATTGGTGCAGCATTAGCATGCTTAGTACCTGTCCTGGTAGTTTAGTGCTATTCCTGGATGTGCTGCTGTACCCAGGCTCCCACCTGGTGCCTGCATTTGGAGTCCATGCAGCAACTAGATCTGCATGGTTACTATAGAGAGAATGCTTGAACAAACAGGGCAAGCACGTGTTCCCAGGTGAGGAGGCACTTTGTTCTTTTTTTTTTTTTTTAAGGTTTTATTTCTTTATTTTTAGAGAGAGGGGAAGGGAGGGAGAGAAGCATCAATGTATGGTTGCCTTTCACCTGCTTTCAGCTATAGACCTGGCTGGAGACCTGGTTATGTGCCCTGACTGGGAATCGAACCAGTGACCCTAGGGTTTGCAGGCCGGCGCCAAACCACTGAGCCACCAGCCAGGGCTCACTTTGTTCTTTGGGATTATATTATTTTGTGCTTAGGAAAGACCAGGGGCTTTTTCAAAATAACCAGTCAACTTCCCAACCTTTTGCAGGCTTGCACTCGGCGAGACTTCCAACCAATCTCTTGTTTCTCTAGGCTAGACTGATGAGCCTCTGTGGTTGCCATTTTGGCTCCTATTATGCATGTGCTTACCTCCCCTTGTTTTATTCCTTTCCCCAGGGATCTGTGGAGAACAGGCCTGTTGTTCTGTGGGTAGTGTGTGAACTCCCCAGCTGACCTTAATTAATAATGGCTGATTCCCTTTGCTTCCTTTCTTTATTAATAACTAACAACCTACCTATGTTAACATAGTCACTTGTTGCTTTGATGATATCACCCGAATTATTTTTGGAGATAGACTCCAAGGGCTGATCTTGGGGACCAGGAAGGATGAGGCACCAAGTTTCCCCACCAGTGCACCTCAGGTATACGAAAGACTTTGATCTAGTTGAAGTCAAACTTGGTGGCATGGTGGAGGCAGCTGTTGACAGATTTGGGACAAACAAAGCAAGTTGCACCTAGGCCTCCTCCAAGCCCAAAGGTAAAAATGTCTTCCCTTTTTTATTAGTTTGGTTGCAAATGCCAAGAACCCAGCTTGAACTAGTAGAGATAGAAAATGGAATCTACTGACTCAGAATCCAAGGAAAGGCTGAAAAACTGAATCATGGAATGAGCAAGGATGGGAGGAGAGTTCCAATGACAATCAAGAAGTCAGACACTGACAGGATCTGTCCCTTTGCTTTTTGCCTCTTGTCTCTGGTTCTTTTGGGGGGTGGCTTTATTCACTTTTACTGCAGATGACTTTTCTCTCTCAGGTGAGCAACATGGCCTAAGGCAAGCGTCTAAGTTTTATATCTTTACAGCTCCGTCAAAGAGAGGCTGGGAGAAACTGAGAGAGAAGGGTGGTGTGGGGGAAGTGACTGATTCTATTCCTAAATGCAAGATCAAAACATTTCAGAGATCTTCTGTGCTTGACCAATAACTTAGCTAGATGAGCCAACTGTGGCCAGTGGAGGGGGTGAGATAACAATTGTCCAGTACTGGGGCTCACCAATGAGTATGCAGGGGGGCATGTTTCTACAAAAGAGGAATCACTATGAGCTGGACAGCTGCTCCAAGAGCTGTCAGTTACACCTCCAGCCTCATTCCAGCTTCTGGGCCTGATTGGAAGCTGATTGTGGTCCTGTGGAGCTTCTCCAGCATGTTCAAGATATATTTCTCTTTTTTGTTTTAAGATTTTATTTATTTACTTTTAGAGAAAGGGGAAGGGAAAAGAAAGAGGGAGGAAACTATCAGTGTATGAGAGATACACTAATCAGTTGCCACTAATACACCCCTAGCTGAGGATTTGGCCTGCAACCCAGGCATGTGCCCTGAGGGGAATTGAACCAGTGACCTTTTGGTTCACAGGCTGGTGCTGATTCCACTGAGCCACACCAGCCAGGGCTAAGATACATTTATTAATATTTCAGATATTTCCATTTTGCTGAATCTATTGTATTGTATTTTCACTAAATAATTGACTTATAAAATGGTAGTGCTACAAGTAAACAAAATTCAGTGGGTCCTCTCCCACCAGCTGATATGAGAACCCTTTAAGAGGTTACATCACTCGGCTTGCAGGGTGTAGAGGGGTAGAAGGCGCTGGGCTTTGAATTCCTCACCCTGATGCTAACTGAGAATGACTGCTTTTCACTATTTTACTTATCTGGCTTTCACACAAGTTATAATTTGAGAAAGGATTCTGAGGCCAAAGGAAAAGAAAAAAAAAAAAAATGGAACTGCTATTTCAACCACCAGAGAATAACAACCTCTTGCAAAAAGTGTATCATATTTCAGAAGTAGCTCTAGTAAAATTTAAAACCGGGGTCTAGGCTTTCACTACAGGCCTCTTTTAAGATAACATCTTTTTGGTGGAAGTGGGTGGTATGGCTGGTCCTCAAGAGTGTCTGATTAGTCATTCAAATCAACCTTTTCTGAGCCAGCAGTAGGCATTTATAGCAAGAACAGAGTATCTCCATCCCCTTGGGTGAGGGGAGACACAGTGAGATTTAGTTTAGTGATTGGCTCCCAGATTAGACTAAAGGGAGCAGAGAAGAACTAGCCTTAACCTGTGGCTTAGAATAGCCCCCCAGCTGAAAATCTGTGATCTGTTAGATGCCATGTAATAGGTCCCTGTCAGCATGCAGACATAGTAGTGACATGACATAGAACATTTTTCAATGAAAACTTTTTGTTAGTGATTTCATTGATGGCATGTGTATCAGTTCTTTAAGTTTTATGAATCTGTGCAGGGTGGTAAATATCCTCAGCATTTCAATATCTACCAGTTTCTGAAATGACTTCAGAGTCCATGAAGAAGATAGGGAAGTGTCCTAGTTCCTTGGCCATCCCCACTGCACTGATTGTCCCCCTCTGAGCCACTACAATGCCACATGCCAGGGCCATATCCTGGAACTGATTGCACAGAATTGCCCTCCCCGAGATATCTGAAACTCTGAAAGCCCAGTCTCACAATCCTCCATTCCCATTAAACCTATGTGAACATAGGTTTCAAGTTCTCAAGGAGAACATGGCATCAAGTTCTCCTCTCCTTACTCTCTGTCCTCTCAGCTGATCAGCTCTACTTTAATTCTCCCTGGTAGAGTCCAAGATCGGTCACTTCAAATACACTCGCACCATCATCCTCACTTCCCTGGTGACAGCTGCTTTTCCTCTGACCAATTCCAGTGGTTTTCTCCACTCACCACTCAGGCCTGACAGAGGAAATCATATAACCTCTCTGATTGATTCAATTCCAGAATTATGATTTCCAATCCTGGTGGATCCTTGGTGCCATGATTGTTCTTTCCAGCCTCCCACAGTGTCCCTTTCCGAAAGCCTTCCTCATTCTCCCTTTCCTTTCACTCTCAGCTGATAAACTCACCTAGTTCATAATGAGGGAAGGGGCATTTAGATTTGGGCTCCTTCAACTTCCCCCTTCTCCACCAGCACACCACCCCATGTACAGACCTATTCCTGCCTCCTCACAGTCAGAGGAGGAAGAGGCCCGCTTCCCCTCCTCTGGAACCTTGCTGCATCATTCACACCCCTCCCCCTTGCTTCTGTTTCTCCTTCACTAACTCCTTCTCTCAGACTACAAATGTCCTTTTATCCTAAAGAGCCTCATTTTCTGTTCCACTGTCCTCCCCAGCTACCTTTTTCCTCCCCTCACTGCTTCTGTTCTTAAACTTCCTGAGAGGTCTTCTCAGTTAACTGCCATCTGACTTTTAACCCCACCACTCTACACATCTGCTCAAAAAGGTCACCAAAGTCTGTTAACTATTAAATGAAATGGGATTCTTAGTCCTCAGCCAGACTTTTGTATAACATTTGACTTCATTGACCACCCATCTTAAAATTCTCTCTTCTCTGGATTCCCACATAGTATTTTCTATTTCCCTTTGATTGCATGTTCTAAAATCAGTTTTTTGTTGCTCATTTCATTTCACTTGTCCTTTTAATGTTGATCTATCCTTATCCTCTGCCCTGCATATTCCCTCTGTTTCTATCATTGTATGCTTTTTCCAGTTTTGTGGAAATGTATTCTTTGGAGAATGATGGAATGGGTACAAATCTCACTTTCATCAGTTTTGAGCACTATGATTTTGAGCATGGTTTCCCCAAATGGAAAATGGGACTAATAATATCAATTTTAATGGTTGAGTATGAAGAACAAAGGAGATAGGCGTATAGAATGCCTCTTTTAATAGCTGACAAAAATTGCCATTTGGTACATTTTCTTTCTTTTCTTCCCCTTCAGTACCCTTACCCTACTCCCTTTCCTGCCAGATAACTTCTTGTAGTTCACCTTACATGTAAGCCCAGGATTTGGAGTCATATTGAGTACAAATTTTTGTTCTGCCACCGAACAGGCCTATGACCCTGAGCTTGTTGTTACTTTGAATGTTTTTCCATGTGTGTGAAATGGGAATAATTTTATATATATATATATATATATATATATATATAGGGAGGGGGACAGAGGGGAGCAAAAAGGGGATGGATGTAATACAACAACAATAAAATTAAAAAAAATATATATATATAGAGAGAGAGAGAGAGAGAAAGAGAGAGAGAGAAGGTATCCAGCTATGTAATATGAAAAAGAGATATTTATTGAAGAAGATACAAGATAGAAGAAACTGTACATAGGACAATGACACCTCAGACCCCTTCAAAATAGGCTCCTTGAAACTTCACACAGTTCTCCCAGTCACCATCAGCTACCCCATCGTATTTTCCTGAATCTCATCAATAGTCTAAAATCTCTTCCCTTTCAACCATGATTTTAGTTTTGGGAAAAGCCAGAAGGATCAGGGTGCTAAATCTGGGCTGAAGGGGGACTGAGTCACCTGAGTGATTTGATGTTTCACCAAAAAACTCTGCACAAGATGTGATGCATAAGCAGGCACATTGTCATGATGAAGTTGTCAAT
This sequence comes from Noctilio leporinus, assembly GCA_004026585.1. Taxonomy (NCBI): domain Eukaryota; kingdom Metazoa; phylum Chordata; class Mammalia; order Chiroptera; family Noctilionidae; genus Noctilio; species Noctilio leporinus. Next base: position 42,989 of record PVIW01008165.1, read on the forward strand.
CACCAGTTGCCCATAACTACAGCCTTCTGAGTCATCCACATAGTTTCCACAGAGGAACCGTTCAAGCTTAACACAAAATCTGATGCAGATTCATTCCTCTACTTAGTCGTTTTGTATGCAACAGCCACACAGCACACATGCTCACTCAACTCTGTCTACCGCCCCCACTGACTAGTACAGTGAAGTTGTCATTGTTCCCGCATGCACATTCCAGTCCACTCTTTTTGGCTGCCAGGTTACATTGATGTTGCCCAAAATGTTCTCATTATATTAATAATGGCTGGATTTTTTCTGGTCAGACCTCCTATGTATATAGTATGAAATGATGTGATACAGTGCTCAGTACGTGGTAGTTATTATCTCTCATTTGCATCTGTGGCTATACCTGCCCCACACAGCTACTCTCAAATACCTCCCACCCCACCCCCATCCCCACCTCTTATGCACTAGAACTGTAATTTGTCAACCAGCTATGGAACATCTCTACCCTGACATTTTACAAAGAGTTGAGTAAGACTCTTATTCAAAATTGAACTCTGCCCTGGCTGGTGGCAGAGTGGATTGGCACCGGCCAGCGAACCCAAAGGTCGCTGGTTCGATACCCCAGCCAGGGCACATAACCAGGTTGCAAACCAGGTCTCCAGCCAGGTCCATGGCTGGAGGCAGGTGAAAGACAACCATGCATTGATGTTTCTCTCCCTCTCTGCCTCTCTTCCTTCCCCTCTCTCTAAAAGTAATAAATAAATTTTTTTTTAAATCTAAAGCAAAACAAAACAAAAAACACATTTTTTCCTAATACTGGGTCTTCACATATTCATCTCTGTTAAACCATCATCAGCCAGCCAGTCATTTAGGCATGACTTTTTGGACCCTCTCTCATCTATCACCTCTGACTTCTGTAATTTGTGCTTTTCTAACTATACTGCTCCAGTTTAGGCTCTCATCTTCTCTCATTGGAACTGTTTGCTCATTTCCTCATTTGTCTCTCCCAGTTGGATGCTCCTGTTTCTCATATTCTGCACTGTATCCAGAGCAACCTTTCTAAGATGCAGGTCTCCTAGTTTTAACTCTCCAGCTTCAAAATTCCAGGCTTTCCTCCTGAAGCTCTTTAAGTCTTAAGTCTAAGTGCTGATAGGGCTTGTGCTGACCTATTTCTCTATCATCATTGCCTGCCCCACACTGTTCCTGGCTGGCTATTCCTACAAGATACCATATGCCTTCACAGCTCTTCCTTTTTTGAAAATCATCTGACCTTAGGATGCCCTTCTCCACCTGACAAGAATCTTAATGAACCAGCCAAATGTTTCCATCCTGTTTGGCCCTTCCCTGGTCCCCATATCCTCCCATCCTGTTTTTCCTTCTGTGCATGCAAAGCATTTTTAACATTTCTCCACTGCTGCAGTAATCACTTTATGGCATAGTTATTTAGGTGCCTGTAAACCCTGTTCTTGGCACAATTCCTGGACATGTTAGTTGATTTGAATAAATGAAGGCATGGAATGACAGGGTCTGGAAGGATCTTGGGAGGTGGAATCTAACAGGTTGAAATTTATAAGATGTAAATGTGGATCAACAGATCAATCTTAAAAGATCAAAGATGGAAGAAATTAATTTAACAAAAGAATGTTAAAAGTTATTTACAAGTTTTTTTTTGTTGTTTGTTTGTTTTTTAAATTTTATTGTTGTTATATTACATCCATCCCTTTTTTGCTCCCCTCTGTCCCCCTCCCCACCCACCCTTTCCCCCCAAAGTCAATCCCACCTGTTGTCCATGTCCATGGTTCCTTTATACTAGGTTCTTGTCTAAGCTGCTCCCCTTCTTTGCCTCTGCCTCCCCGCTCCTATTTACAAGTTTTGTTTGCCAGCATTATATGAGTCAGCAATGTGAGGCGGTAAGAAAAAAATAAAAGAAGACAAATGTGAAATTTTTTGGATGAGAAAGCTGAGTGTTTGGCTTCACACTACAGAACTGCAGTTGCTTCTAGGTACCATGGTTTAGAGGGTCTTAGTCCAGAATAGCAGTAATTTTTAAAGAATTTTTTAAAAGATTAGTTGGAAATATCAAGATAGGCAGACTACTGCCTAACATAATAAAGAAGAAGAAAGGAGAAAACACAAGGCAAAATAAGTGGTAATGGGGAAGTAACCAATAACACAAAATAAATTATGAGTCTTTGCAGGTCTATGCAAATACATTTTAAAATGTTGATGAAATGAGTAAGTTCCTTGTGATATTCTAATTATTAAAATTGCTAGAGATACAATACTTAAAAGTCCAGATAGTCCCAAAGCTTTATAAATTATTTCAGAGTATTGAAAATTTAGAGAAACTGTGTACTTCATATTTAACAAAGGTAATACTGATACTAAATATGAAGACCATGGGAAAAAAGAAAACTACAGACTAATATTTATGAATGCCTATGAAGAAGTACCACATATATAGTAATAATATAACACTAATATTTATTAATGAACAGACTCCAATATTAGAAATATAATTCACTATGATCAGTTGAATTTAAGTCTGAGAATTAAAGGTAGGTTCATTATTAGAAAATTCATTAATATCACACAGTACCATGTTAATAGGTTTCAGGGAAGATAATCATAAGATTATCTCCATAAATGATGACATAACTTGCAAACTTCAATATCCAGTCTTCATAAAAATACTCAAGAAAATATGACTTGATGAATGCTTTTTAAAAAATATTTATTTTTAGAGAGAGGGGAAGAAAGGGAGAAAAACAACAATGTGTGGTTGCCTCTACCTGGGGCTCTGGCCTATAGCCCAGGCGTGTGCCCTGGCCAAGAATCAAACCAGTGACCCTTTAATTCACAGACTGGGGTTTAATCCATTGAGCCACATCAGCCAGGGCTGAAAACTTTCTTAATAGGAAAAAAAATGTGTATATATATACTTCTAAAATCAGTAACTTATACATAGTTTTAAAAACCAGAAACTAAGTTGTGAAACACTACAGGTATTTTCTCTAAGTCCAGAAACAAGAGGAAAAGGTCACTATCTCCACTTGAACATTTTACCAGAGGATTAGCCAATGCAGAGAAACTAGAGAAATTGATCAGAGGTACAAGGCATAATAACAAAGTAAAACTATTTATTTTTACAGTTGATGTGATAGTAATCCTGAAAACCTCAGAGAATTATGGAGAAAACCCAAAGTAAGGTAGCAAGTTGTAAAATTAACATACTGAAGTCAATAGTATTCATACACCAAAGGAACTAATAGAAAACATAATGGGAATAAAGATTAAAGCTGAAATAAACAAAATAAACTCTAAAAAACAATACAAGCCCTGGCTGATGGCTCAGTGGATAGGCATCAGCCTGTGAACCCAAAGGTTGCTGGTTTAAGTCCCAGTTGGGCCACATAACCAGGTTGCAAGCCAGTTCTCCAGCCAGGTCCGTAACTGGAGGCAGGTGAAAAGCAACCATAAGTGGATGTTTCTCTCTCTTTCTTTCTCCCTCCCTGCCCTTCCCTCTAGAAATAATGAATTAAAAAAAAAAAAAGATTTTAAAAAGTAGTAATAAAATAAAAAGCAATACAAAAATATCACTGAAACCAAGAGCTGGTTATTTGAAAAGATAAACAAGAAAAGATAAAACAGACTCATCAAGAAAAAGAGAGGATACAAATAAAACAAAATCAGAAATGAAAGAGCATAAGTGACAACTGATACCACAAAATACGAAGGATTATAGAAAATATAATGGTGGAGAAGCCTCATTTGTAAAGATTGACTACTTAGCAATGAACTTAACAAAAAATGTGTAAAACCTACAGGAAGAAAATGTTAAAACACTCCTGACAGATAACATTTGAACAAATGAAATGATATGACCAGTTCTTGAATAGGATGATTCAACATCATGAAGATAACAGTTCTCCTTAAATTAATTTATAAATTAACTTATAATGTATAAATTCCAACAGTCTTTTTGGGGAAGTTAGATAAATAGATACACAAGAATAGTCAAGAAAACACTAAAAAATGAGAAATTTCTACTCAGAAATAGAACAAATAATCCTAAAATTTATATGGAACCACAAAAGACCCAGAATAACCAAAGCAAACTTGAGAAGAAGAATAAAGTTGGAGGTATCACATTCCCTGCTCTCAAATTATACTGCAAAACTATAATAATTAAAACAGTATAATACTGACAAAAAACAGACACATAGATCAATGGAACAGAATAGAAACCAGTAATAAACCCTTACTTATATGTTCAGCTAACTATGATAAAGGAAGTAAAAATATACACAGGAGTAACAACAGTCTCTTCAATAAGTGGTGTTGTGAAAATTGGACAGATACATGCAAAAAAAACCCGAAACTGGACCATTCTCTTACATCATATACAAAAATAAACTAAAATGGGTTAAAGGCTTAAATGTAAGTCCTGAAAATATAGAAAGTAAACTATCTGACATTAGTCTGAATAATATGTCTGTAGACACGTTCCCATGAGCAAGAGAAAAAAAGAAAAATAAGTGGAACTACATCAAACTAAAAAGCTTCTGTATAGCAAAGGAAACCTTCAACAAAACAAAAAGTAAGCCTACTGACTGGGAGTGTGTTCACAAATTATATATCCAATAAGGAGTTAGTATTTTAAGAAATATAAGAAACTCATACAACTCAATAGCAAAAATATTAAAAATCCAATCAAAAAAGGTGCAGAGGACATTTCTCAAAAAAAGACTAATGAACATATAAAAAGATGCTCAACATCACTAATCATCAGGGAAATGCAAATCAAAATGACAAGATACCACCTTACACCTGTCAGATGGCTGTTGTCAAAAAGTCAACCTGTCCTGGCTGGACCATCCTCCCATACACCAAAAGTTGCGGGTTCTATTCCTGGTCAGGGCAAATGCCTAAGTTGTGGGTTTAACTCCTGGTCAGGAAGCATACATGAGGCAGCCATTAGGTGTTTCTTCCTCTCCTTTCCTCTCTCTGAAATCAGTGAACATGTACCTAGGTGAGGATTTTAAAATAAAAGTCAACAAAAAATATATCGGCAAGGATATGGAGGAAAGGAAATACTTATGCACTGTTGGTGGGACTGCAAACTGGTACAGCCCCTGTGGAAAGCAGTATGGAGAGTCCTCAAAACAACGAACAATGGATATATGACTCAGCAATTCCACTTCTGGATATATATTCAAAGAAAACGAGAACACTAAACAATATATGTACTCCTACGTTCATAGCAGCATTGTTTATAATAGCCATGATATGGAAGCCTCCTAGGTGCCCATCCATAGATGAACGGATAAAGAAGATGTGAAATGCACACACAATGGAATACTACACAAAATTTTAAAAGAATGAAATCTTTCCATTTGCAACAACATGGATCGATCTTAGAGGGTATTTTGCTAAGTGAAGTAAATTGGGCAGAGAAAGACAAAATACCAGATGGTTTAACTTACATGTGGAATCTAAAATAAAGATGAAGGGGAGATCCAAGATGGAGGCACTAGAGATGTCCAGAAATTCCTGAAAGTAGAACTGCGCAGAAGTCCAACAAACAAAACATAGAAGAAAGAAAAACTTACCCAGACAGGTAGGAGGGGCAGAGTGGGACACAGAAGAAATGGGTTAGAGGAGTGGATTGCCAGCGCACTTGGCAGTGCAGCTGCGTGAGTGGGCGGTGCAGGCGGGAAGAGTAGCAGGTGTCACAGGTGAAAATAGAAATCTCGGTAGGGACACCTATTGAATCCTCCCAGCACCAGACCAGATCACTAGGCTCGCTGATCCAGTGGGGGGGAGAAAAAGAAAGCCACAGTCCTTTTTCTGACTGTGAAAACCAGTGGGGATTGGGGTGGAGGGACTATCAGGAAGAATTTCTTTGTTTAGAGGCCCCCAGAGTTGTGAAACATCCACAGACCCACCCACTCTTGGAACCACAGAACTAGAGAGGAGCTAGCCCCATACAGGAAGTGGGAGAAGTGCCTGAAAAAGGGGGTGAGTGCTGAGCAAGCAGTATAGTTCCCTCTCAGACCTACCCCCCACATACAGAGCCACAACCTGGTAAAATGGGTTACCCTGCACCGACAAATATCAAAGCTCCACCCCTTACACCTAACAGGTGTCACAGCTCTACCTAAGACACGGAGGCAAACACAAGAGCTTGTCAAGAAGCAGAGACAGAAATATGACTAAAAAAAGCACAAATCAAGGCCCCAGTGGTTGAAATAAGCATCAAAGAAATAACCAGGCTGACAGATGAACAGATTGCCGGCCTGACGGACGCATAGTTTAAAACACTGGTAATAAAGATGCTCACAGACTTGATAGATAAGCTTGAGTACGGTAAACCCATAAAGGAAAAAGTGAAGGCTAGGCCAAGTGAAACAAAGGAAAATACAAAATCAATGATAAAGGGAAGAAAAATGGGGTTCAAATCAATGATAAGGAACATAAGGAAGAAATAAACAGTCAACCAGCACAGAAAATGGAAACAAGGATTGAAAAAAAACAAGGAGAGGCCTAAAAACGTCTGGGACAAATTTAAATGTGCCAACATCCGAATCATAGGAATGCCCAAAGGAGAAGAGGAAGGGCAAGAAATCAAAAACTTGTGTGAAAAAATAATAAAGGAAAACTTCCCAAATTTGGCAAAGAAAATAGACATATAAGTCCAGAAAGCACAGAGAGTCCCAAACAAGCTAGATCCAACTTGAACCACTCCAAGGCACATCATAATTAAAATGCCCAAGATTAAAGATAAAGAATCTTAAAAACAGCAAGAGAAAAGAAGAGAGTTACTTATAGAGGGGTTTGAATAAGATTATCAGCTGATTTCTCAAAAGAAACTTTGCAAGCAAGAAGGACCTGGCCAGAAATATTCAGTGATGAAAAGCAAGGACTTACAACCAAGAATGCTCTATCTGCCAAAACTATTATTCACAATGGAAGGGCAGATAAAGTGCTTCCCAGACAAGGTAAAACTAAAGAAGTTAATCATCACCAAGCTCTTATGAAATGTTAAAGGGACTTATTTAAGAAAAAGAAGATCAAAACTATGAATATATTAAAATGACAACAAATTCAACCATCAACAATTGAATCAAAAAAAACAAACTAAGCAAACAACTAGAACAGGAACAGAATTATAGCTATGGAGATCATATGGAAGGTTATCAGTGAGGAGGAGAAAGGGGGAGAATGGAGGAAAAGATGCAGGCATTAAGAAGCATACTGGGCCCTGGCTGGTGGCACAGTGGATAAGATGCCGGCCTGCGAACCCAAAGGTCACTGGTTCAATTCCCAGCCAGGGCATATAACCAGGTTGCAAGCCAGGTCTCCAGCCAGGTCCATAGCTGGAGGCAGGTGAAAGGACATTGATGTCTCTCTCCCTCTCTGTCTCTCTCTCTTCCCCTCTCTCTAAAAATAATAAATAAAATCTTACAAAAAAAAAAGAAGCATACTGGTAGATACAAATAGATAGGGGCATGTTAAGAATAGTAAAGTAAATTGAGAAGGCAAAGAACTTATATGCATAACCCATGGACATGAATTATGGGGGAGGTGTAGATTGCTGGAGGGAAGGGAAGTATTGGGCAGAGGGGGGCAAAGGAGGAAAAATTGGGATGACTGTAATAGCATAATCAATAACATATACTTTTAAAAAGTGAAACAAAGAAAACAAAAACAGACCCAGAAACAGAAACCAAAAGGATGAATACCAGAAGAGAGGGGTTGGGGAGAGTAGGAGTAAAAAGAGGAAAAGGCATGTAGTCAGTAACATTATGTTTACAGGGTTACAGATGATTAGTAGAATTAGTGAGGTGATCATATTGTAAGGTATAAAATGTCGAATCACTATATTGTACACATGAAACTAATATAACCAAAGTAATGTTGTATACCAACTACACTTAAATAAAAATATAAATTGAAAAATAAGAAATTTTAAATATTAAAAATATTTTAGAGGGGAGGGATTAACCCTATTACACATTAAAATGTACTATAAAGCTATAAATGAAAACATTGTGGTACTGTTGCATGAATGGATATATGAGTGAAGTAGAATACAAAACCCAGAACTATACCAAAGAACTTACGGTAATTTAGTATAGGATAAAGGTAGCATCTCAGATCACTGGGGTAAAGAGGGACTTTTTAATAAATGGTGCTGGAACAACTGGGTAGCCATTTGGAAAAATGGTAAATTGGATACGTATCTTATATCATACATAAAAATAAACTCCAGTTGGATCCAGGATCTCAATGTAAAGAATGCATGGGCCTCAGCTTTCCCCTTGTTCCCATGGGAGCCTGTTGGTGTTGACTGACCAGAGTCTGGGAATTCTTTGCTCCAAGTTGGTTCGGACTGCCCCCACCTTAGCTTCCTACCTCTCGAAAACATTTAAGAATAATGTTCCTACATCATGTTTTACTAGAGTCAATCACGCTGTTTCCTCGAACAGTGATCATAGCCAGGTTGCCCTTAGCCCCTATCATCACAAAATCCACATCTGTAAGAACAGGAGCCATGGGTGACAGCTCAAGAACTCTGGGAGCACAGTGGACACATCCCAAGTATCAACTGGGCTCCCAAGGGCAACTGCATCATCACTTGTGAGGCAGACCTCAATGCCTAAGTCTAGAGTCCTGAAGATGGTGTCTGCAAACCAACTTTGCTAATCCTGAGACTTAACTATGCAGACACTTTGGTCAAGTCATCCCCACTAGAAAACAAATTTGCTGTAAGAAGTGGAGCTGGATTCATTTCTGTTAACTTGAGTCTGAAAGTATCTGGTGGGTAAGCAAGCATATTAAAAAGCTGGTTTGCTCCAGGGTCCTCAGCTCGTATTGGCATCCCAATAATGTTTTGCTGATGGCAGGGTCATGTGAATTTCAACTGCAGAGTGTTTTCTACATGCATCAAAAAAGTGAGTGAGAGCTCCAGCTGGTGGCACAGTGGATAAGGCACTTGCCTGTGAACCCAAAGGTTGCTGGTTCAATTCCCCAGCCAGGGCACATAACCAGATTGCAAGCCAGGTCTCCAGCCAGGTCTGTGGCTGGAGGCAGGTGACAGGCAACCATACATTGATGTCTCTCTCCCTTCTGCCTCTCTTCCTTCCCCTCTCTCTAAAAATAATAAATAAAATCTTAAAAAAAAAAAAAAAGTGGGTGAAAAACCAGCAAGGGGCAGCAACATGCCTTTTGGTCAGTTGATATCAGAGTTTGGTGACAGTGCCACGGGGGCTGGAGGCATGACATCAGCTTCTCCGAGTGTGTGGGTCCCCTGACTTGGGCCAGCCATGACAGCACCATGTCCCTTCCCAAATGCCTCAAAAAGTTTGCAGGTGTCAACTCTGAGAACAGGGTCCCTGCCCCTCCCAAGCTAGGCATTCCAAAACAGAGCATCCAGAACAATACATTTGCTGTGGAAGCTCCAGCACATGGACAGAAGGCCACACCAAGGACTGCAATACGGCCTTGGAGATGCTGCACCAGAATAGCACTACTGGTGTCCATGGAACCATGACTGTTTGGGATCTCCAGACCTTAGAGTTTTGTATTCAGGACCTTCAGATAATGTGAAGCTGAGCGAACCTCCCAAATCCAGCATGACAAACTGCCCCCATGACGGCTTCTCCATTCGCCATTCGATAGCAAGGGGAGCCAGCCACAAAAACAAAAAACAAACAACACTGAGGACCTATCTCCCAAATATGTGTGTGGTTTTGTTTGACTGTAAGTGGTGAAAGTGTTGGTTTTCTAAAAGCAGCAGTGATTGTGTTCTGGGGTTTTTCTTGTTTTTTGGTTTTTTGCTATTTCCATTCTTGACCAAAGCTTCTCTTTTAGTAATTTATTATAGAAAATTATCATACTAACTTAAAAGAAAGAATGGGGAGGTTTGTAAACTTCTTAAAGAATTAAAGTAATGAATGTATTCAAAATTTAAATCAATGTGAAAAATGGTACCATACAAGAACTAGCAAAAAAACAAAAGGCAGGTAAATCTTGTTTTTTCTAACCATGACTCAAAATTCGGAGGCAATAAAATAAAATAAAATATCAATAAATGTGATTATGTAAAAATCTTTTTCATAGCCAAAAAAGCCACTGCACCAAAAGTCAAAAGACAGCTGACAAACTGGGAAATATCTGCAACATACATGAAGTGGTGCAAAAATAGATCTACAGTTGTGAGTACACAAAAGTTTATTGTATTATTATTTACTAATTATTGCCTTGTTTTCCATATGAACAACTGTAATGCTACTTTGGCCCCACTCTGTATAAAAATTTTCTTAAAAATGGAGGGACAAGGGACCCAAACTTTTGATAGAAAAAATGGAAAAATGCCATGAACAGAATTCACATAGAACCATGGACATGGACAACAGGTGGGATTGACTTTGGGAGGAATGGGTGGGTGGGGAGGGGGACAGAGGGGAGCAAAAAGGGGATGGATGTAATACAACAACAATAAAATTAAAAAAAAAAAGAATTCACATAGATATGAAAAAAGATATGATATAAAATGATTCAAAATAGTACAAAAAGGGGTTCAAACTCATAATTAAAGAAATGAAAATGTAAGACAATTTCTCACCTTTCACATTGGCAAGAATTAAAAGGTAGAACAACATATTCTGTTAGAAAGTCAGTGGGAAAGCATGTGCTAATGTATTGCTGATGGGAATGCAGATGAATACAATCCTTTTGGCATGAATTTGGCAATATCTAATAATATTGTATTCTTAGCTGCCTTTTGTCCCAGCAATCCCACTTCTTAGGATCTACCCTGAAGTTTACACCTCCCTCAACATGAAAGTACACATGCATGTGGTTGGTTTCTCATTGCAATATGGTTGTAATTGCAAAATATTGGAAGAATCCTAAATGCTCATATACAGGAGAATGGTTGAATAAACTATGGTAAGTCTACATAATAGAATACTATGTATCTGTAAAAGTGAATAAGGAAGCTCTCTAAACCAAAATAGAGTGATTTCCAGAATGTAGTAAATGAAGAGAAGTGAAAAGTGCAAATGCAAAAGGGATATCAATGATACACTATTTTTCACCTAAGAAGGAAAAGGAAATAAGAAAATAGACATTTTTTATTTTTTGGATAAACAGGAACTAAAGAGATTGGTGACCTATGGCAGGGGTGGGGGTGGGGTAGCAATGGGGTGGAAAGAATGGGGGAAAAGGAGTGGAGTTAAAAAAAAAAAAGATGGAGTGACACTTTATTGAATATGTTCTTGTATTCTCTGACTTTTAGAATCATGTTAATCTTTCATCTACCCTAAAAATAAATAATCAAAAATAACCTAAATGTGGGGAGAACCCAAAATGGACTACAAATAATGAGAAATGAACTTGAATGTATTACAGATGAATAACATAATCACACTGAAAGGGGTAGAGAAGAAACTGACTAATCTAAGTCACTCTGGAATCAGTATTTTTACTACATATTGTAAGGTTAAAGACAAAAAGTACTATATATACATATATTATGGTTAGTAAATATTTTCTCTTTAAACAGTATAATTAATAAAATATGCTTAAAATATTTTCTCAAGGTATGGATTAACAAGTCTGACACTATTTTATATGTTTTATGGGACTGAGCAAATATTAGTAACTATACTGTGGATAAGTTTCTTGCTGTGGGAGAAAGGGGTTACGAAAAAAGGAAAAGGGAAAAGAGAGAATGAAACTACTGTGATGTTGAATTAGAGGCAGGATCAGTATAATTTATGATATAATTCATGGTGTGTCTATCACGAAATTAGATCAGGACATGTGGGTATACATAACGTATATTTTCTGCACTACTACTGAGAAGGCTAAGAATGTTACCCAGTAGCAATGCATATGCCTCATGCCCAAATTTGGTTTCTCAAAATTATTCTCCAAAACAAGAACCAGAGTTCTTTTGAGAAATAGCTGATTCTAGAGATGGGACAGTATAAAATAAGGAACCTGGAATATCTTATCATGCCAGAGTGTAAGGAAATGCTCAGAAAATGATCAGGCCATATAATCCAGTAACCCTATTTCTGTATCTGTAAATCCAAAAGGGTTGAAAGCAGGATCTTAAAGAGTTATTTGCACACCCATTTTTTATATCAACATTTTTCATTATAGCCAAGAGATGGAAGCAACCCAAATGCCCATCAAAAGATGAATGGATAAGCAAAGTATGGTATTAAAAATACAATTGAGCCCTGGCTGGTGGCTCAGTGGATAGGCACCAGCCTGCGAACCCAAAGGTCACTGGTTCAATTCCCAGTCAGGGCACATAACCAGGTTGCAAACCAGGTCTCCAGCCAGGTCTGTCGCTGGAGGAAGGTGAAAGACAACTACACATTAATGTTTCTCTCCCTTTCTACTTCCCTCCCTGCCTGCCCTTGTCTCTAAATATAATGAATAAAATCTGAAAAATAATAGTTAAGATGGTAAATTTTGTTATGCGTTTTTTTACTACAGTTAAAAAATATGACTGGAACATATGAAAAGAACACAGGAACCAACATGTGTCCCAATGAACAAATCTGAACAATTTGAGCAACAAAATAATGATAGTAATGATAGTAATGGGTTAATGTAATAAAATACCCATGAGCCTATTACTGATATAAATAAATAAGTCGGGGGAAGGGAGAGAACTCTTCCTCATATTATAAATTCCAATTAATAACTGTAGATGGAGTGATGGTTAGAAACTTATCATTTGGGAAATACCATAATAATAATTGTTTTAGGAAAGAAAAATCAATGGATGTTAAAATTCAAATGGACAGGTAAAGTGATGATGATTAAAAGGATATATATATTTTTTAAGATTTTATTTTTAATTATCTCTAGAAAGAGGGGAAGAGAGAGAGGCAGAAAGGGAGAGAGACATCAATGTATGGTTGCTTTTCACCTGCCTCCAGCCACAGACCTCACTGTAGACCTGGTCTGCAAAATTGTTATGTGCCCTGGCTGGGGAATTGAACCTGCGATCTTTGGGTTTGCAGGCCGGCGCCTTATCCATTGTGCTACCAGCCAAGGTTAAAAGGATATTTTTATAGTCTCAAAGCATTTTCCCACAATGTACTTACCAATTACAAAGGGAAAATGTCAACTTTACAGTAGAGAAACCTGGCAGACACTACCTTAACCAAGAGATCACAGTTAACTTCATCAATAATAGGATGTATTGGCATCATGTGTCTTTTAATATAATGCACTGAGAAGAGCACAGCATGATTTCTGTGCTATTCTTGTCAAAAATCCATAGCCTGAATTTAATCATTAGGGAACTTCAGACAAACCCAAGTTGAGGGGCATTGTACAAAATAACTGGACCAAAACCATGAAGGACAAAGATGGAGAGAGACTAAAGAGACATGACAGCTGTGAGATCTTGAATTGGATACTGGACCAGAAAGAAAAAGGACGTTAGTGGGACAAATGGTGAAATCTGAATACTGTCTGTACATTAGTTAATGGTATTATGTCAATGTTAATTTGCTGTTACATAATTTACTGAGTTAAGTAAATAATGTAAATACTGGGTAAATGTGTGTAAGGGAACTCTTAACATTCTTGCCACTTTTCTGTAAGTCTGGAATGATTTCAAAATGAGTAGTTAATAAAAAATAATATTTAGGGAGTTTGAATAACCCCCAAATGTGTGTCAACAACGTGCTCTGATAGCCAAGGAAGGAAGTCAAGGAAGAAGAAGGGGAGAAAAGAAGAATAAATACCTTGATTGAGGAATCTGTATGTCTCCTTTTACTTTTTAAAAGATTTGTTTATTTATTTATTTATTTAATAGAGGGGAAGGGAGAGAGAAAGAGGAGAGAAACATCGGTTGGTTGCCTCTGGCATATGCCCCATTGGGAGACTGGCCTATACCCAGGCATGTGCCCCAACTGGGAATTGAACCAGCAACTTTTCACTTTGCAGGATGATGCTTAATCAGTTGAGCCCCACCAATCAGGGCTGCATGTCTCCTTGTCTCCTTGTCTCCTTTTATACCTAGAGTATTGTGTGAAGCTCTAGATGTCATGGTTTCCGAGAAATTTTGACAGGAAGATCAATAACACTTCAAATTATTTATGTAAGGAATGGTTAATTGGGGTCGCAGCTCTTGTATGAACTTGGGAGCATGTAAGGAACATACCTGGGCCCCACCCTCAGGAACTCTTAACTAGTCTATGATGGAGTCTAGACATTAGTGTGTTTTACAAGCTTCCCAGGTGATTCTGATGGATAATCCAGGGTTGAGAACCCTTTGCTTAAGGGATTTGGACTATTTAACTAGAAGACTCATTAGCTCTATAAGACTCATCTCGGGGAACTTGGGACTAGAACACTGTCTGAGTTCTACCCTCCAAGAGAATTTGGTGGATGTGGGGTAAGGCCTCCACATCTGTATTTTGGAAAAGTGTCCCCTGTGATCTTGCTGTGCAGCCAGGTGTGGAAGAGTGGGCTTTAATAAGCATGTGAATTACCATGGGATCCATATAAAATACAGGTTCTGATTCATCATGATGGGCTGGGGTGGAGCCTTACAGTCTGCATTTCTAATAGGCTTCTAAGTGATACTGATGCTGCAGGTCCAAAGGACCACACCGGGTAGTAGGTAGCTCCTTAGTGCAGAATCTTACACAAGAGACTCAAGCATTGGATGTGGTGGAGGAAGTGGTTTAGAGAAAGGTGCCTTCTGTCCTAATAGTCTGAGTAATGTTTAAACCTAAGGGATATAGTTAGTTGGGCAACAGTCTGGTATAATGGGAGGCTTGAGAATTAGAGTGGATCCCGTATTCATAGTTTACTATCTGGGTGGCCCTGAAAAAGGCCTCTTTTGAGTCTCAATTTTCAATTAGCAGAAGAGATAGAGTAAAATCTCCCTGGCAAATTAACATTAGAGAAAATGTCTTTAAAGAACCTAGCATAGCTCTTCATACAGAATGAATGTTCAGAAAAGTGGTGGCTATGATTATCACTTTTGATGTAGAGTCCTCTTTTGTTGGAAGACCAGAGCTCTGATTAAAGTGCGTGCATGAAAGGTATTGTTAGGAGCCTCTAACTACTTTTGCATCAGAGACAATTTCTATTCAACAGCCAAAAGAATGCTATGATTACTTAAGTAGAGATTATCTTGGACTAATGAAAAACACTTGTTCTTGTCTGCCCCCCACATAAATAACTTTTACAATCATTTTAAGTCTTGACCTGATTAAACAGCAAATGATTCACTGACTCAAATATTTGTTGAGCACCTGTTACTCTCCTTAATCTAGTAATTCTGAACTGTTGTAATTCCCTGCGTAGAGAGCATAGTTCACATCTGAGCTCCTTAGGGCTCACTGTCCTCTTTGCCTCCCTGACTCCTGTGGGAAACCTCCTTGGAGGGTGGGCCTCAGGTGTGCTAACACTCTTAGCACGCTGTGCACCTGTCACAGTGCTTGTCTCTAACAGCCTGCAAGTTTCTCCTCCTCTTCCTTCCCTGCCCCTTTTTTCCCTGCGAGCTTCTTGGAGACATAGGCTCTTTGCAGCCCCATTAACTTAGTACTGTGCCTGTGCTGAAATTATTGTTGAGTTGATTGTGTTACACAGGACGCTCTCAAGGAAATAATAGGCTACGGTATGTGGAAAAGATACTATTTGAGCTGATACTTAGAAGAAGATGGCATGCAGGGGAGGTAGGGTGGCTGGAAAGCGTTGTGATTTTGGGGCACTGCACATGGTTTTGATGAGCTAAAACATGGAATGGGGGCGTATGGGAGAGTAGTGACTGGAGCTAGAGAAGAGGTAGGGGCTAGCCCATGACAGACTTAAATGCAGCTAAGGAGATTGGATTTTATCTTGAGGGTAATGAGAACCCAGTGAAGGATTTTAAGCAGGAATGCGTGGAAAGTAAGTCGAGAGTGATATTTGCTACAGAGATTAGTTAGGAGTTTTACACATGTCAGGTAATCATATTCCAGCTGTTACCCTTTATTGCCTTTCCCCAGAGCAAAGTGGTTTAGTGTGGAGGAGAGGTCCTTGATCCAGTCTGCCTCACACATGCATTGGCTGTGCAGTGGGAGCAGATCTGGGATGAAAGTCTGACTCATGTTAGGCAGAAGGTGCAGCCACCTCTATTCTATGAAATGAGTTTGATAGCAAGAGGCCCTTGGTAAATGCTTAGACCACATTTAGTGGGTTTCAGTAACAGGTCTACTATGTCCTCACTATGGGGACATTGAAGAAGTTATATAACCTCCCTGAACCTCATTCATAAACTGCAGATGATACTGACCCTTTAGTGCTTTTGTGGGAATTGAAGCCCTGGCTAGTGGCACAGTGGATAAGGTGCCGGCCTGCGAACCTAAAGGTTGCTGGTTCGATTCCCCAGCCAGGGCAACATAACCAAGTTGCAAGCCAGGTTGCTAGCAGCCAGGTCCATAGCTGGAGGCAGATGAAAGGGACTCATTGACGTCTCTCTCCTTCTCTGGCTCTCTCCCCTCCCCTCTCTCTAAGAATAATAAATAAAATCTTAAAAAAAAAAAAAAAAAAAAAGAATTGAATTAGATGATGATAAAGATGAAAATAATGACCATTTAGTAAGCATCAATTCTGTAGTAGCCTCATGTCAGGTATATATATTAGCCCCTTAAAACATGTATAAAACACCAAAAATAGTGTTTAGTTCATGGTAGATACTCAATAAATACTAGATTCCTCCTCCCGTATCCTGCTGATCATTGCATTTTGTATAGTTTGTCAGTAGCTGATAGATTTTTGCCTTGGTACTGCCTTCCAAAGAACTTTATTCCCCCTTAAAAAACTAAAAATGGAACTGCCTTTTGATCCAGCAATTCCACTACATGGATTATACCCAAAGAATCCTGAAACATCAATTCATAAGAACCTATGTACACCTATGTTCATAGCAGCACTATTTACAATAGCCAGGTGCTGGAAGCAGCCCAAGTGCCCATCAGTGGATGATTGGATCAAAAAACTTTGGTACCTTTACACAATGGAATTCTATATAGCAGAAAGAAGAAGGAACTTGTACCCTTTGCAACAACATGGATGGAACTGGAGAGTATTATGCTTAGTGAAATAAGCCAGTCAGTGAAGGACAAATATCATATGATCTCACCCATTACAGGACAATAATGAACAAAACTAACAACAAGCAAAACAGAACCAAATATATGAATGCAGTGAATCAGTGGTCAGGGGGAAAGGGGCTGGGGGAAGCGGGGAGGCAGAGGCAAGGAAGGGGAGCAGCTTAGATAAGAATCTAGTATAAAGGAACCATGGACATGGACAACAGGTGGGATTGACTTTGGGGGGAATGGGTGGGTGGGGAGGGGGACAGAGGGGAGCAAAAAGAGGATGGATTAATACAACAACAATAAAATTTTAAAAAATAAAAATAACTTTATTCCCAAAAAATGAACATAGAGAAAATAATGAAAATTTAATTTAAGCTCAGGAAATAACCAGTGAGCAATTTCCAACATTGTTTTATTAAGGAAGTACCTGGGCCTTAGAAATCAACCATACTTGAACCAAATTATAATTTAATGCTGTTAGCCCTTAAACCTAATTTTTAGGTTCAGGGTCTTGGTCTTCTATAGAAACCAGACAGAGCTGCTGCCTGTATTATGACATTGTTCATGTGCTCATCTTCAGACCAAATAATCAGAATAAAAACCCACATAACAAGCCCTGTGTAAGAAAGAAATGGAACATGTATGGTTTTCTGAGGGTTGGGACAAATTATATGCCCCTACTGGGACCTTACAGGCTTCTAAGGATACTGGGCCCCAGCTTTGTCTGAAAATGAGTGTCCACACACCACCCTCTAAGCTGTCCCAGTCTTCAGGAACACTGCTTACCATAGCCCTCCCCCCCCCCTTTTTTTTTGCCCTCTTTGTGAAGATTGTAGGGGACTAGATCCTTTCTGACAATATCAAGTATAGATTAAAGCCTACTTTGTAGCAGTCATAGGGTTATAGGCTCAGGAGAATAAATCTTAGGTTGAGTGTGAGATAATCTCAGTAAGTCTCATAGTGAAACTTACTATGAGAAAGCAGCTATAGGAGAAGCGGCTCTGAGCTTGGTTTACTGTTTTTTCCTGATTCCCCAGAATCAATTCATATGAGTATCACAGTCCACTGTGCATGTGGGACAGAAGTGGTTGTTCCTAGGAAGCAGGATGGGTTGCTGGCAGCAGTGGTTACACCGAAAAACTGGCTGTGGTTCTGGGCCTGATCCTCATCCCTGGTAAACAGAGTATAGCTCAAGGAAAGCAGGAACACAGTTGAAACACCTGTCTGCTTGTGTGTGTGCACACTGCCATCCAAGCCAGAGGTTGGTTTATCCTTGGAGACTAGCACAAAACTAGAGAATTTTAGAACATGTTATATGTCTGACCATCTTTCTTCCTTCTTTCCTTGAGCCTCCTCCTCCCTCTGGATATAAATTGCCCACCATAGCTCAGTTTCCAGTGGTGCAGGATAGAGGTGAAGAATGATAGGTAACCTTTCCCTTATTTCCACCTTTCCTTTTCCAGCAACAACTGCAGGCCTATGTGGCTTGGGTGAATGCACAGCTGAAGAAGAAGCCTGCAGTGAAGCCTGTGCAGGACCTGCGGCAGGATCTTCGGGATGGGGTCATCCTGGCATATCTCATCGAGATTGTTGGTCAGTTGGCTGGCTCCGGGCTCTGGTGCTAACATAAACCAGAGCATGGCCTTCTTTATCCTTCCTATGCCTTTCAGAACCCATTGCTGCTGCTTTAAAATACAGGGAAATGGAAATAAGAAAGACTTGGAATACTTTCACAAATACAGACAGAGCACATAGGGGCAGTCACCCAACCCAGTTTTAGGGGTTCAGGAGTAGCTTGTCAGAAGAATTGATGTCTACCCTGGCTGGTGGCTCAGTGGAAGGGCGCCGGCCTACAAACCCAAAGGTCACTGGTTTGATTCCCAGCCAGGGCACATAACCAGGTTGCAAGCCAGGTCTCCAGCCAGGTCCGTGGCTGGAGGCAGATGAAAGGCAACCTTACATTGGTATTTCTCTCCCCATCTGCCTCCCTCCCTTCCCCTCTCTCTAAAAAGTAATAAATAACATCTTTTTAAAAAAGAAGACGAAGGAGAAGAATTTATGTCTGAACCAAGTTTGGAAAAGGAAGCAGTAGCCATGCAAAAGGCCCTCTCTTAAGATACTCACTACCATAAGGCTTTATGAAAGTGCTTGTCCTTTTGAAGCCTTGGAGTTGTTGCTGGTCATTCTTCTTAGATGTTACCATAACCTCATTTCAATAGCATTTATACATAGCTCTATTATTATTTCCTTTCACTAAATGGTAATTATTTACCTGTCTCTCCTGTGTACACCAAGCTCTTTAAGAGCAGGTACAGTATAATTTTTTTTCTGGTTGCACAACTCTTACCCAAGTGCCTGGTACATAGTAGGTGCTGATTGTTATATTAGTCACCTGACCTTACTTAGAGTTCTTGAGGGATGCAGGGCTTGCAGGAGGTGATTAAGAAGCCCAGTTTCCTACAGAAAGCCTATCCCCCATTCCCACAGCTCATAGACTCATTAGCGAATGCATAGATAATGATAATAACTTGGTAATAGTAATAGCAGCTGCCATTTATTAAATACTTTCTATCTCATTTAATTTAATTTCACATAATCATCAATCCTTGAGAAATAGCTAATATTCCCATTTTCAGGAAACAAACTTAAAAGAGAGGATTTCTAAAAGTACATAAATTTATCGAGCACTTAGAATATATAAAGCATTGTGCTAAGCATGCTACTCTGATTGATGTATGACATGGGTATGATATGCATACTGTCTTACGCATGGTATGAGATTTGGAAAAGCTAAGGAACTTGACAAAATCACATAACTATAAGTGGTAGAACAGCAATACAAACCTAGGTCTGCTTTGATTCCAAATTCATTCTAAACATTTAAATTTTCACTTAATTCAATAAATTATGCTTGAAAATATAAGCAGACAAAATATCCAGAAGGTACAAAAGGATATAAAGTCAAAAGCCATTTTTCCATCCATGTCCCTCTGCCAGCCACCTGTTCTTTCTGAAGGCAACCCGGTGTTAGCAATTTTGTGCATTTTTTCCAGAGATTTTCTGTACATATGTAAGCAACATGAATATGTGTTCTTGTTTTCCAAAACCCATATTTTGGGACATTCTATTGTGATTTTGCCTCTAGAAAAACTCACTGAATTCACTTCCTTTTTCCCATTCGTTCTTTACACTATCCTCATTAGGCTTTTGATCCTACTACTCTACTACGACTGCTTTCTTCAAGCCACACTGTCTGCCTTGTGAGAGCTAGTCACCAGGTCTCAGTCCTCGTTTTATTCAACCTAAGACAATTGATCACTCCTTCCTCTTTCAAACACTTTTTTAAAATCCTCACCTGAGAATATTTGATCTTAGAGAAAGAAGAAGGGTGAGGAAGAAATTTTTTTTTTCTTTTAATTTTATTGTTGTTGTATTACATTCATCCCTTTTTTTCTCCCCTCTGTCCCCCTCCCCACCCACCCTTTTCCCCCAAAGTCAATCCCACCTGTTGTCCATGTCCATGGTTCCTTTATACTAGGTTCTTGTCTAAGATGCTCCCCTTCTTTGCCTCTGCCTCCCCCATCCTCCCTACCCCTTTCCTCCTGACCACTGAAGGCCTATTCCTTGCATTCATACACTTGGTTCTGTTTTACTTGTTGTTAGTTTTGCTCATTATTGTCCCGTAATGGGTGAGAACATATGATACCTGTCCTTCACTGACTGGCTTATTTCACTAAGCATAATATTCTCCAGTTCCATCCATGTTGTTGCAAAGGGTACAAGTTCCTTCTTTCTTTCTGCCATATAGAATTCCATTGTGTAAATGT
>PVIW01008166.1:0-63949 GCA_004026585.1 Noctilio leporinus
AGAGGGGAGAAAAAAAGGGATGGATGTAATACAACAACAATAAAATTAAAAGAAAAAAAAAAAAAATGGGCAAAGGACCTGAACAGACAACTCACTGAGGAAGATATACAAAGGGCCCTGAGGCATATGAAAGAATGCTCAACACCACTAGTCATCAGAGAGATGCAAACTAAAACCACAATAAGATACCACCTCACACCTGTCAGAATGGCAATCATAAACAAATCAACAGACAACAAGTTTTGGGAAGGATGCGGGGCAAAGGGAACCCTCATACACTGTTGGTGGGAATGTAGGCTGGCGCAGCCACTGTGGAAAACAGTATGGGGTTTCCTTAAAAAACTAAAAATGGAACTGCCTTTTGATCCAGCAATTCCACTAATTGGACTATACTCAAAGAACCCTGAAACACCAATTCATAAGAACCTACGCACACCTGTGTTCATAGTGGCACTATTCACAATAGCCAAGGGCTGGAAACAGCCTAAGTGCCCATCAGTGGATGATTGGATCAAAAATCTTTGGTACATTTACACAATGGGATACTATACAGTAGAAAGAAAGAAGGAACTAATACCCTTTGCAACAACATGGATGGAACTGGAGAGTATTATGCTTAGTGAAATATGCCAGTCAGTGAAGGACAGATATTATATGATCTCACCCATTACAGGACAATAATGAACAAAACTAACAACAAGCAAAACAGAACCAGATATATGAATACAGTGAATAGGCCTTCAGTTGTCAGGGGGAGGCAGAGGCAAAGAAGGGGAGCAGTGTAGACAAGAACCTAGTATAAAGGGACCATGGACATGGACAACAGGTGGCATTGACTTTGGGGGGAATGGGTGGGTGGGGCGGGGGACAGAGGGGAGCAAAAAGGTGATGGATGTAATACAACAACAATAAAATTTTTTTAAAAAGCAAAAAAAAATGTCCTAATTCTCAAAAGATAATGAATAATGTAAAAGTGAAGAATACTTTAAGGTTAGAAATGTTAAAGTTAGAAATTGAAAGTAATGACCCAAATAAAATAAGTTTTATGAGTGTTTTGTTTTTAGTGGCCATTATCCTCTTTCTACAGAAGATCCAACTTGGTAGTTGTAGTGTATCATCTTAGTTTTGGGGATGATGTGTTTGGTCTGGGTATAGTTGGCATGGTTATATATGTAATAGAGTTTAATTAATTTCCTATAGTACTTTACTGGGAAGATTACTAAAAACTGGTAAGTGGTTAAAATACTGAAACAAAAAATATTTTAACAGGAAATGTTTAAACTGTTATTAATATGTTCTTTGTCATTCACATTTACAGAAAACTAGTTTGATGAGAGGTGCTCTTTTTAATGTGCTTATAGAAAGATACTATCAATGGTAACATACATATCGTTCATCTATTCAATAAATATTTATTGACGTCTGCTGTGTGCCAAATACTGTATGGACATTGGTGATACTGCAAGGACAAACAGTGCCTTCCCTTTTGGAGCTTACTACAAATATAATTCATAACAAGGTTTAAATTAAAATAACTTAAGCCTTTTATTTTTGTCTAAAAGTCATGAGTTCACAGTGTAGAGATTTTTAGGAGACAGACTGTCAAACTTAAAAAAAATATTCATTATTGCCCTGGCTGAGTGGCTCAGTTAGTTGGTGCCTAGGTTGCATGTTCAATCTCTGGTCGGGGCATGCATGGGAGACAACTGATCGATGTCTCTCTTTCTCACTTTCTCTCACCAATAACCATTGTGAAAAAAGTTTATTGTAGGGTATGTTTACTTTAAGAGTGGATTGAGTTTCTTATTTTAGTAAATATTTTCGAGATTATCTCACCTAGAGATGCATATGTCGAAATCATCTCAGTAAGCCTCTGGTGTTCACGCTAAAATAGAGTCAGACACTGACTGGGATATGAATATACGCACAAAAATTGAGTCTTACTTAACTATTTAACTCAACTTCTTGAATGAAATGATTTGTGAATTTTATATTCAATTATAAGAAAATAATGGCAGGTTTGTCTTGACCAATCATGCTTAAAACTTTGTTAATCAAATCATATACATACACCTGTCAGTCTATCTCATAGAAACTAGTATGAATCATCACAATTACATGTTAATGTTTTTAGTCTTAATTGACAAACCACCAGTAATCTCCCACTTCTGTTTGTTTCGGCTTCTTTCACCCACAGCTTCATTTCTGGTAAGACTAATAGATTTTAGCTTATTCTTGAACCTCAGTAATTTATCTTAAAAACAATTAAAAGTTCTCCCTACAAAGATTTTCTGAAAAGGAGCTCTAGTGCTGAATTTTACTCTTTGATTTAATATACAAGTCATACTTGGAAAGAGTTCTTAGGTTATGATAAATCATAATTAATTTGGGCTACTTTGGAAATATATCTGAAATCAGGAGCCCAAACTAATATAAGTTATTCAAGAGAAACCAGTTTGAAAAATACATGGTTTAGGGTGTAATAGATGTTTCCAATGTCTTTTATACTGTTTACATCTGGCAAAATTCAGCTTTGCTTTTTCTTGGTTCTCTATCATAAATAATAGAAATGGTCACACCACCAGAGACCTTGCTGGGATAATAAAAAAATTGCTAAAGAGTACTCTAAATATCTCATATACTATTGTTATATTTCCTCTGTATTAAGGAAGTTGACTCTAACAGCAAGTTCAGCAATGTAGAAGCCACCAACAGGAAATTTTAAAAAAGAAATTTAGGAAATATTATTACCTTCCTGGAGCCAAAGCAGCCATGGAAGAAGACAATGTGACATCTAACTGTTTTAAACAAACCATCACTACCAAATTTGCCACAGAACTACACCTTAAGTAAGAAATATTAGGTCTTCCACTAGACATACAAGAGATGAAAAATTATATACAAATTTCATTAAAAATTCATCATCTCATAATTAAGCCTAGAAAATGCCTTAACATTTGTCTAAATTATGAGATAGGTCCAATCACTAATGTCTTTAAATAGATTAAAAGCTAACACCTTAGATGGTGAATGGGAAATAAGTAGTAAGTGTGGCATGGAATAGAAAAGCAATAATATATAGCAAAATAAATAGGACTTTGCTCTCAAAACTAAAATGTGCCTAAAACTTGCCTAACCATAGAAAGCTTTTAGGTAGTCAGAATTCTGCACCTACAGGTTTCGTATCAGTACCTTGTTTTAAAGTGGCTTTTTATTGTTTTAAAGTGGCTTTTTATTCTATCAGGTGAGTAAAACACATCAAATACCAAGTGTTTCTATTTCACATTACTCTCTCTCATTTGAATTTCTCTGGGTTACCAAATTGGAGGCCAAATGGGAAAGGTTTGTCTTACCCTTCTTATAATAAGAGACCCCAAGAAAGTCTGGCTTCAATGTCTGAGATTCCACAAGTTCTTCTAAGATGAGGGCTAGGACTGTTTTATATTGGTCTTTATAGCCCCCCACAGTGCTGGACATCCAATAGTCCAAAGTAAACTGAACTGAAAAATTTGCAACACTATAGTCTTAGTGAACAGATACTTGGAAAAATGAGAAAAATAATAGATTCACGGATGAGGATGTTTAAAGAGTCTGAAAGACTTGTTTCAAGTTAAAGACAACAGTAATACCATAGAATTTTCCTATTTGATGTTTACTTGGGTAATTACAAAATGAGATGAAAATACAGATGTATATAAAAATATTAACTAGTTAAAATTTACACAAAATTACATTTAATCAGTAAAACAGCCCAGCCAAAATTGGAATATACATAATTTGCTAATAAAAATGCAATGCTTCAAGAGTGCTTAGTAATTAAATATTAAGGGATGTAAGTTCAGAATGAATGTTTCATGACAGTGATCAATACTAAATGATTGATCATCATATAAGTTGATGTAGCTCCATAATATAGTTACGGAAAGATAATTTGGTAGAAGTCAGTAGATCAGACGTGTATGTTAGATATAACTAGGATGGAAATACAGGAAAAAAATGTTCCCATTTCTGGATAACCTGATTTGAAGTCATAGGTTCATTGAACTTGGATTAATCAAGTGGTTCAAAGACTGAGATGAATTGAAAGGATCTTTAAAAGATCATGATATATCCAGAAGACATATTACTGAGTTTTTAAAAGGCTATTTGGAAGCACAGATGAACATTTTGTTTCCTTACATATTATTAATAGAATATATTAAAATCAAAGATAAAGAATAATATGGTATTTCTATCTAATGGCATGTGGCTTAACTTTCTAAATAAGAATCCTACAAAACAAGGTTTAGCTACTAGAAAACCAAAATAATTGCTTCCAGGTAATAAAAAAATTTGTTTTGGTCACTTTTTAAACTGCCTACAATTTAAGCAGTATTGAAAATCTGTTTGATTTTTTTTTTTTTTTTCTAATACTTTTCTTCAGAAGCAAACCCAATTTAGGGTGAGAAAGAGAAGGTTTCAGAACTCTTAGAAATTTCTTCATTTCTCCATCAAAAGCAAGTATTTAAGGAATCTCAATGATCTAAAATTTTTAGCTAGCTTCGGAATTTCTTGTTTATACCTTCTTTGAAATGCCACAGTTGCATTCTAGAAAAACTTGTCTTCTTGGCTTTAAATTTCCTGTTTATTATTAAAACTCTTCAGCCAGAATGCCAGGTCTTTATGCTGTGTTGTTTCTTGAAACTAGAGACCAGTACATTTCCCATAATTCAGTTACTTGCCTTTCCATTTGAGGAATTAAATCCAACTCAATTTTACAAAGTTTTAACTGACTGAATTATTTGGACTTTAAATTCTCAATTTCATTCCTTCAATCTAATACTGGAGACTTGGCTTGCAACCTGGGTATGTGCCCTGACTGGGAATTGAACCAGCAACCTTCGGGTTCACAGACTGGTGCCAATCCACTGAGCCACACCAGCGAGGGCTGAAGACTTCCTTTATAAATTGAGCTAGTAGAGACAATTTTATAATCCCTTTTATTTATTTATTTTAACTTCCAGCATCATTTATTTTTCCTAGAATCTAGATACAATTAACTACAGAAAGACCGTGCTCAATACTATTTAAGCCTCATTTTAGGTTATCAGCACTTGTAAACGTGAATTCACATTTCAGTAAAAATGGAACTAAAATTTGACAAACTTATTAACTACAAAATTTTTGTACGTAACACATGGACTTTAATATAGAATTTGGCCTTTATAAAGTAGGTTACACATAAACAATATAATCCCTTTTAATTCCCCAAAGTTACAGTTTTGTGCTGAGAGGATCATCTCGTGGCATTTACTGCCCTTCACTAGAGTGGTCTATTATCAGGTAATCTGTTCAGTACAGACAATGTCTGTTTGCAGTTTCCATTCTCACTCCTTTCTCCATGTAGTCTAGGTACTCCTGGTATAGTCAGTTCTAACCTTTTTTTTTTTTTTTTGGTGGGGACAGTGGATGATGTCAAAATATATGCCTAGAAAACAGGACGTAAAGTAAATCAATGCAGAAGAAAATGGCTTTACCATAGGAATTGTTATTTAATTACTGGTTGAATTATTGACTTTTGGCTAAATGTTAATCACAAATTATACCTAGATTCTGGAAAAACAGACAAGTTCTATAGATTTTACATAAGAGCTCAGTGTACATAAAAGTAAATCCTTATCACATTATTAATATGACTTATTTTCTAGTAGAAAACAAATGCTGCATATTTGATTCAGTTTTCATTGCCATTTTAGATTCTTCAAAGTTTTTTTTTTTATTATTCAGTAAATATTTATTATGTGATGACTTTGTGGCAGCTACTGGGCATATAGTGGTAAGCAAGTCCGATAAATTCCCTGCTGTCATATACAATACTGGAAGCAATAGAAGTTGCTGAAAACACATGAAATATTAAACCAAATAGGATACAGAGTGAGCATGCTTAGATAGGAAGAGTGGGAGAATCTCTCTAAGGAGGTGAGGTGCTATTTATATTTTAAGGGGTTCACTGGCTACTGAGGAATGAAGTGATTATAGGAACTTGAACAAAAGCAGGAATTCCAGGTACAGGCTGCTGCCGTAGTGGACTAGGTAAGAGATGATGGTGGCTTATCCCTATTGTGGCAGAAAGGCAGTGAGAAGCAGTCAGATTCAGGATTTAAGTGAAAACAATTGACAGTTCTAATTAACAATCAAAAGTGACTTATTGCCTGCCCTAAGCAATTGGGCAAAGGTGTGCTATTTGCTGAGATAGGGAAGATTGAAAAAGTAGCACTTTTGTAGATACGAAGGATTTAGTTCTGGGAATGTGATATTTTAATTCCTATTTGATATTCAAGCAAAGGTGACATGTAGACATTTGGATACAACGAAATAAAGCATGGTAAGTGTCAGGTAAAAATTAGATATACGTGATGAATGGACCAGAACTCAAGATGAAAAACTGAAGTTAGGTGTGATGTGTTCAGAGTCATAAGATTAAAGTATGGTTAAGAAGTTCATTCTGCCATATTTAATATATTGTCCTAGGTTCCATGGAAGTCAAGTAGGCTGCAGCCCTAACAAACCAGCCTGAAAGAGGTGCATATGAAAACAAGTTTGATACAACTCTGATACTACGATCCATTTTATAACAGTAAGTCAGGCTCTACTAGTGTAGGGAAAAGACAGGCTTCATGATTGGAAAATGCCTCCTCAAGAGTTGGGGCAAGCCTTTAGGACTGAGTTGAATTTTTACAGGTGTTTTAAAGGATAATACTTTTTCAAATGAATAAATTAGTTCAGCAACAGTGCAGCTTGAGGACCTGCTTCCTGAAGGGTGGCTAGACTAGTTAAAATACAGGATGAAGGTGGCAGCAAAAAAAAAAAATACAGGATGATGAAGGCTTGCAGTGGTGGAAAACAGGACAGGGATACGGGGACAAATCTCTGAGAGCTTTGATGTTAGATGAGGATGTTTGGATTTTTCTGCATGTAATGAAGAACCTAAAAAGCTTTATGATTAGCTTTGTCGGGGAGTGGGTGGCTGGGGAAGGGGATGGAGGGGAGCAAAAAGGGGATGGATGTAATACAACAACAATAAAATCAAATTTTAAAAAAAGCTTTATGATTAGGGGAGTCTCATGATCACATTGTTTCAGAAAGTTGAAAAGATTAGCCATGTGTGTAATACATTGAAACAGTGGCCTGATTTTTTTCTACCTGGATAGTTGTTAGCAAATAACCTGTTTCAACATTGAGAGATTCTGTATCTTTATAGTTTTTTATGGCCCAGGAAAAAAGGCAGAAGACAGTAGACCTGCCATGTGTGGGTGGAGAATAGGAATGAGGAGAAAATCTGATGGGGAAATAAAACTCCAATCTAATACATAGGCAGGTTGAATTGAGGATATTTTGGAGATTCAGGGTGAATATAATTTTTTTTAATTTTATTGTTGTTGTATTACATCCATCCCCTTTTTGCTCCCCTCTGTCCCCCTCCCCACCCACTCATTCCCCCCAAAGTCAATCCCACCTGTTGTCCATGCCCATGGTTCCTTTATACTAGGTTCTTGTCTAAGCTGCTCCCCTTCCTTGCCTCTGCCTCCCCCCTCCCCCCAACTCCTTTCCCCCTGACCACTGAAGGCCTATTCATTGTATTCATATATTTGGTTCTGTTTCGCTTGTTGTTAGTTTTGTTCATTATTGTCCTGTAATGGGTGAGATCATATAATATTTGTCCTTCACTGACTGGCTTATTTCACTAAGCATAATACTCTCCAGTTCCACCCATGTTGTTGCAAAGGGTACAAGTTCCTTGATTCTTTCTGTTACATAGAATTCCATTGTGTAAATGTACCAAAGTTTTTTGATCCAATCATCCACTGATGGGCACTTAGGCTGTTTCCAGCACTTGGCTATTGTAAATAGTGCTGCTATGAACATAGGTGTACATAGGTTCTTATGAGTTGGTGTTTTAGGATTCTTTGGGTATAGTCCAAGTAGTGGAATTGCTGGATCAAAAGGCAGTTCCATTTTTAGTTTTTAAGGAAACCCCATACTGTTTTCCACAGTGCCTGCACCAGCCTACATTCCCACCAACAGTGTATGAGGGTTCCCTTTGCCCCGCATCCTCGCCAACACTTGTCTGTTGATTTGTTGATGATTGCCATTCTGACAGGTGTGAGGTGGTATCTTATTGTGGTTTTAATTTGCATCTCTCTGATGACTAGTGATGTTGAGTATTCTTTCATATGCCTCTGGGCCCTTTGTATATCTTCCTCAGTGAGTTGTCTGTTCAGGTCCTTTGCCCATTTTTTAATTGGGCTGTCTGTCTCCCTGGTGTTGAGTTGCATTAGTTCTTTATATATTTTGGAGATCAGCCCCTTGTCTGAGGTATCATTGGCAATTATGTTTTCCCATAGAGTTGGTTCCCTTTGAATTTTGCTGATATTTTCTTTAGCTGAACAGAAACTTTTCAATTTGATATAGTCCCATTTGTTGATTTGTTCTTTGATTTCCTTTGCCCTTGGTGAAGTATCAGTAAACATATTTCTGTGTAGGATATACAACATTTTTTAAAAGATTTTATTCATTATTCTTAGAAGAGCAGGGAGGGAGAAAGAAAGGGAGAGAAACATCAATGTATGGTTGCCTTTCACCTGCCTCCAGCTAAGGACCTGGCTGGAGACTTGGCTTGCAACCTGGTTATGTGCACTGACTGGAAATCAAACCAGCAACCTTTGGGTTCACAGGCTGGTGCCTATCCACTGAGCTACCAGCCAGGGCCAGGAAATTTTTTAAAAATCTTTGTTCCTTACAACCTAGTACACAAATCTCCAAGAAATTACTAGAAATGTCTGGAATGCAATTTATTAAGTGGAGGGTTTTCACAGGAAGGCTGATAAGAGTAAAATTTGTGTCAGTATGAGATAACAGGTCTTACTATGCCATAGCAGTCCCATTTGCCTCCCCCACACACACACACACATACACATAACACCCATGCATGTACACACAAACACTATCTTTCGGGTATGGCTTTTGTTTGTTTATTTTAAACAGATAATACATCTACACGGTCTTGTGAAAAGTCTTTCTCCCATATCTAAACCCCACTCACCCTGTTCCCTCTCCATAGATGACCCATATCTTTGCTGAGAATTCCATGGATATATAAGAAAATGAATATATATATATTTTCACAAATGGAACCTATAAAGTGAAAATAAATCTTTTTCCTCTATACATTGCTTTGCACTTTGCTTTTTTGCCCTTAACAATGTCTGACAATCCTTATCAGTTTGTAAACCTTTGCCCCAATTTTAAGGGCTGCATAGTATTTCACTGTATGATCCATAATTTATCCATTCCCTATTGAAATTTTTTGAGTTTATTTCTAAACTGTTTCTGTTGTGATATATGTTCTCAATTGAATGTGAAGTCCTTGAGAATAAGGATTTCTTTCTTATTTTTCAATCCTGTAAACTTAGTATAGTGCCTAAAAAATGTTTAACATGCTTTTGAATGAACTGTACTTTTTTAAAAATATTTTATTTATTTCCAGAGAGAAGGGAAGGGAGAAAGGCAGAGAGGGAAAGAGACATCTATGTACGGTTGCCTTTCACCTGCCTCCAGCTGCAGAACTGACTGGAGACCTGGCTTGCAGCTTGGTTATGTGCCCTGGCTGGGAATCAAACCAGCAACCTTTGGGTTCTCAGTCCAGCACCTTATCAACTGTGCCACTGGCCAGGGCTAATTGTACTTTTTAAATGGTGTTCAACTACTTCCACTCAATGTTGTTTTTTTTTTTTTTTTTCACCCTAGTAAGTACAAAGTACTTGGTGCTCTTTGACTTAATGATCCTCTTGTTTGAAATGACACATATATAAGAATTTTTATAAGATGAAACACTAAGTCAAAATATATGTGTATTTTAAATGTTAGAAGTTATTCAAAAGCTTTTCACCAAATGAAGGTAATAATTAGTTGTGGGGGACCTCCAACCCTTACAGATCCCTCAGTTCCGCCAATAAAATGAAGATCTCCCAGGCAGCTTGTGCTTGGGAGGAGAAGGCCAGCAAGTGTTTGAGAGACAAATGCCTCGATTGCCTTCTTCCAAGGTCTTTTATTAAATGCAGTAAAATTAAGGACATATAGCATGCATGTAAAGCTCATCAATCAATGTTAAATAGTACTGATTACAGAAAACATATTGTTCAGGGATAACAATTGAAGGAACACTGAGAATCTCCCTCAGGTCAGGGTATGTTGGACACAAAGACTTCAGATGGCCATAAAATAGGGAGAGTAAGGTTACGTTCGGGTTAAGCTTTAACATCTGTTGAGGGTAAGTAAACAAGTCAAGTAAGTTTAAGGCATAGAGCAAGCTTCAAATGTTACATGGAATGTTCTCATGGCCAGATCCCCACTAGGGCCCCCTGGCTACAGCATTGAGGCCTGTATGCACTTAGCTTTCTCGGCTTTCCAGTCAGGTCTTATGGGCTTGGCCTGGGCTGCATGGAGCTCCATGCCCCAACACCTCCGCAGGGGACCCCAACAATGAGTAACAGAAACATTATTCCTCCCACTAAATATTTAGCACAGTTCTTAACACATGGTAATATTAAAACTATTGAGTGGATTGAGCTCATAGTCAAGCAGGAAAATTTTGTTTTTATGATGGCATAGAAGTCTATACAAAGTAAAGGGCTCCATCTCCATCAATATCATTAATTGTTACTGAATACCTACCATATGCCAGGAAATGTGTTGAGTATATTATCTCCTTTAACCCTCATATATCCTTTAACACATACATTTATCTCCATTTGATAGATGAAGAAGTTGAGACACAAATGAGTTCAATGGCTTTCCCAAGTCACAGTAAGTGATTAATTTTGGATTAGAAATCAATCGGCATGATTCCAGAGCCCATTCTTGAGACAGCTTTCAAGAATGGGCTCTGGAAAAAGAGAAATGGAAAAAAGCACTGAAGGCAGAAGGAATATGTGCCAAAGCACTAGCACACGGTCCTGTTCAGAAAACAGCAAGCAGTTACAGTGCGTTAGGCAATGTTGAGGTATGGTTGTCCACCATGGCATAGTAAGACGCAAGGCCAAAAAGTTAGGCTGAGTACATATTTGACTAACATGTACAAGGTCCATCCCAAAAGTATCAGCTGCACAAACTTTAATTATATTGACATTTGGCTTCATATTTTCCGGACAGACCTTAATATGTCTTCAATATGGAATTTCTATACAAGAAAATGGTAATTTCCCTTTATTCTGAAAGAGAACAGAAAACTCATTTTTCTGAGATTGCTCTGGCATGATGGCAGCCTCTGGTTTCACTGTTTTGTTCATGACAAGCACTTCAGGCCTTTTTATCCTTTTAAAGCTACAGTGTTTGGTTTTTTCATCAGAAGATACTATTCTAGTACTGACTAGAAAAGAAGCCTTCCATTGATAAAGTGGCAATCAGTAAGCTGAGGACATTAATTCCATTGGCCAATTTAGTTATCAAGTTTTATAGAAACATACCTAAGACACACACCAAAAAATGTTTAATTATATAGCATCCCTTTAATAACTACAAAACTAAACACATAAATTTGACTTATAACCTCACATAAAGGCAACATACCATTTTGATCAGATTATTTTGAGACTTCATTTATAAATCCAAATCAGTAATTTCAAGATAATGAAAATATATACCTTGCTATGATTTTCAAAGTAATTTTAATTCTATATTTAGGAATATAATTAGCATTGAAAATTTTCATTTAGAAACTTTTCTATAGCAATTTGGTCAAACAAGTGTATTAAATATTGTTGTAATTAATCATTTTAATGAACATTTTATACATTTAAAATTTCTCCCTATATGAAATTTACCCATTATCAGCATTGATACTACACACTTTCTTTTGTGATTTACTCCTATCAAATGCATTTTCTTCTGGTAAATTTTGCAGATATAAAATATCAAGAATTTACTGTCAGGTTTTTTAAAAGATTTTATTTATTTTCAGAGACTAGAAGTGAGGTAGAGAAACACTGATGTGTGAGAAGAACATCTGTAACCTTTCACATGGCCCCAACTTGGGACCTGGCCCACAACCCAAGCATGTGCATTGATGGAACACAACTAGTGACCCTTGGGTTCACAGTCTGGTGTTCAATCCACTGAGCACACCAGCCAGGTCAGATTTTAATCAATAACTGTCTAATGTTGAAAAGCAAAACATGGGGTCAAAAGACCTCTGGAGTTGAAATGACAAAACTTTTTATTTCCTGGGAAATTTCATAGAACCAACCCACATAATTCAAGAAAAATCTATTTGAAATTTTCCGGTCAGTTGTATGTTGGCTTTAATAATGTCAAAATAACATATTTGCATAGGTATCACTGTATTGCTCCTTTATTTACCTACCATCAAGGATATTTTCATGTCTTTGTGACCCCCCACCATTTGTTTATTAGATGTGAAGAAGCTAACAGTTTCAACCATCAGTTTTATAAGTTAAAAAGCCTTTCCATCGGCGGCCTTTAATTATGATAGAAATAGAGTGGTTTATTGTAGTTCATTCACACTTAGAAGCTTTATTGTAGGCAAAAAAAAAAAAGTAGCAATTCAGTAATAAAATGTAAGAATTATAAAACTACAAAGTACATATCAAAAAATGTTCATTATGTATGATATAGTAAATTTTTAACCTTAGTAAATCATTCCATCTACCTTTGAGTCCCAGATCTTGATTGTATAGCAAAGAAACATTTTGCAAAGGCAAAAAGAGTTAAAGAACATCTCATAAAATTAAGATACAAATAGTATGTAGTAGGTTATAACAAAGTGGAATTCACTTTGCAAGAAATCACTGAGCCAACCTATGTGGCCAAACTGAAAAATGGTATTTCAAGGCATCAGAAAAGGATAGAAGAAATCAATGACAAACAGAAAACCAAAACATTTTAAAAACTGAAAAGACAACTACACTTTTTCATTTGACCCAGTTTAAAAAGGAAAATGATAGACAAAATGTACCAGAATTCTATGGTCTAGAATCCTGTGACCATAACTTTCTCTTGATAATGTTACCACATCTGCAATCAGCAAGTTAAGTATTTCTACTACTATAAACTTAAGAGGCAATTACTGAGCAACCTGCTAGGTTAACAAGACCTTTGAGTAGTAAATTACATTAGTGGAACATACTAAACAGCTGGATGACTCACCAGATTCCTAGGAGCAATTCAGGCTTACTTGGCTCCTTTCCACCTTCAAAAAACATCCGAATGCATAGACTCAGACCAGGGAATGAGCAAGAAATAAAAATGATTACTATCTGGCAGTGGTCAAAGGTGGGTCTTTTAAGGCCAGAGGTTTCATCCAGTTATCTGAAATCCCAATAATGTCACCTTATTTAGGTATGTCTCTACTTTGAAATCGGCACTATACAAAAAGAAAAAAAGAAAAAAAAGACACTTTTGGGATGGAAAGTTCTTTTTTTTTTTTTTTTTAATTTTATTGTTGTGTAACATCCATCCCCTTTTTGTCCCCCTCCCCACCCACCCATTCCCCCCAAAGTCAATCCCACCTGTTGTCCATGCCCATGGTTCCTTTATACTAGGTTCTTGTCTAAGCTGCTCCCCTTCCTTGTCTCTGCCTCCCCCCTCCCCCCAACACCTTTCCCCCTGACCACTGAAGGCCTATTCATTGTATTCATATATTTGGTTCTGTTTTACTTGTTGTTAGTTTTGTTCATTATTGTCCCGTAATGGGTGAGATCATATGATATTTGTCCTTCACTGACTGGCTTATTTCACTAAGCATAATACTCTCCAGTTCGGATGGAGAGTTCTTAACTGAATGTCAAAGAATACTATTTGGGGATGAAAAGATTTCTAATTTTAAAAGTAGCTTATTTTGGAAATTAAAATAATACCATTTTCACATTAGGATGAAAAAAATTTGTATTCCTTTAATACTTTAATAACAAAGGGGAAGCCACTTGGTGCTATGTATATGCAAGAATATCCTAAATTTCTAATCTTGTTTTTCAAGATTATAATTATTTTTTCCAAGTTCATAGTTTTTAAAGGACATTTAGTATTTCCAAGATAGCATTATCTTCTTAAAATGTTTCTTCTTAAAATCAATAACACCATTTTTTTTTAGGTTTCCTCCAGATCCCTCTTTCAAAAAGGATCCCCAAAGAACTCAATCATTCAAATTTTTTAAAAAAGGTAATTTCCCCTCTAGTTTTTGAGTTGGTCAAAAAGTTGGTTTAGTTTTTTCCATAAAAGACACAGCCCTGGCTAATGTGGCTCAGTGGATTTAAAGCTGGCCTGCAATCCCAAAGGCCACTGGTTCAGTTCCTGGTCCAGGCGTATTCCTGGGTTATAGGCCAGGTCCCCAGTTGGGAGTGTGTGAGGCATTGATCAATGTACCTCTCCCACACTGATGTTTCTCTTTTTTTTTTTTTTAACCCTTCCTTCCCCTCTTTCTAAAAGTAAATAAATAAAATATATTTTTTAATGCCTTGGCTGGTGTGGCTCGCTGGCCTGAGAACCAGAGTCACTGGTTCAATTCCCTCTCTTTCTCACTCCCTTCCCCTCTCTAAAAATAAAATAAAATCTTTAAATTAATTAAAAAATAAAAGACACATTTTTCATTTTCACCAATAACTTGATTGATTTGGATAGTTTGAGTAGGTCGGCCTTCTCCCACTATTGGCTTCTAGTGAGAAGGGGCCAGAGGTGCTACTAAACATTTTCCAATGCATAAGACAGCCCCACAGCAATACACCATTTGACCAAAATGTCAGTAGTACCAAGAAACTTCACAAACCACTTTTGACACATTTGGTCTCTCACAGCACCCTCTCCACACACTGCACAAATCTTTTTCTGCATTTCAGTTGCATTTTTACCTTTCCTGAAATAAAGCATAATACACTGAAAATGTTGCACATATTCTTCCAACTTCAATATTAAAATGATGGCACAAAAATTCACCATTTTTTAAATGCATGCTGATACAACTGTTACAATACAGTAACAAAATTGTTTCTAATGAAGTTAAAGACAACTAAGCATTACTAGAGCTATTGTCTGGAAGAAACTAAACAAACTTTTTGGCCAACCCAACATGTTAGTGCCCTGCCAATGAAAAGAAATTTATGCATAGAGGGGATCTTAGAGCCATCTGAGGCTCTGGCTGGTGGCTCAGTGGATAGGCACCGGCCTGTGAACCCAAAGGTCACTGGTTCGATTCCCAGTCAGGGCACATGACCAGGTTGCAAGCCAGGTCTGTAGCTGGAGGTAGGTGAAAAGTAACCATACATTGATGTCTCTCTGCCTTTCTTCCTTCCTCCCTCCTGCCCTTCTCTCTAAACATAATGAATAAAATCTTTTTTAAAAAATGACATAGTAAGAGGGTATTATTTTTATTTTTTCAAAATCAGTCTATTAATTTATTTGGCTCTCTTTTCCCAAAATGACATTCAACCTCTTTGGAAGAGCAGGAAATTATATAAAGTATAAGAAGTTAAGAATTGTACCACCTAGTGTTCTCTAGTTGCAAGACCAAATAGTGTGTTGTGGGAGGGGCAAACATTGGTTGTTCCTGAGGGCTAGTGTTGAAGAAAATATCCCAAAATAATGTTTACTTTTCTCCCCCCAAAGTAATTTTATTTTAAATATTGTAAGTAAAAAACATATGCAGACTTTTTTCCTTTTGAAAATTCACCCAACTTTCACAGTTAGTAAAATAATGGTAGGACAGCATTAAGATATATTTAAGAGGGCAGGGGAAAGATCCCTGACAACAGAGTAGAAGTTAGCCTTCGGGTTCAGCCAAGAACAATAGAGGGAAAAAGTGAATAACTGACTTTGGAGCAAACTATCCTTAACATATAGCCTATCCCAATATTTTGAGTCTAAGACTGCCAAGGTTGTAAAAGGGTACCACATTTGCCATAGGATATATGTCTTAATGGTGTTTAAAAATAAAGTGGGATGGAGAAAAATCAGTAGTCAAATCATAAGGCCTGGAAAAGCAAACATATGTGAAGTAAGATCAGGACAAACTTGTAAGCCTTCCCTATGCCAGCTACCAAAAGAATCTCCTGGGGGTAATAGATAACTAATTCATTCTTAAGCCAAATTCATTAGCAATGAATGAATCATTTGTAAAATTATTTCTTCCTACAACTTTAGTGACCACAATCCCAGTTTTCCCTGAACAGTTTGGTTTATTCCTATTGTCCAATATAATAACATTACCCTTTTTCACTCTGAAAAGTATCCCAATTTGCACAATAGTTTCCTGGGAATTCTACCCAACTCAACTGGTTAACACAAAACATTATTTTGAGTTATCCTTTTCTCCAAGAAAAGTCTCAGGCATGAGAAACTTGGAGTTTCTCTCTTCTATATCAAGAACTGGTAAAGAAGAGAGATGCTTCAAAGTACAAAATACCTGACCACAGTTTGGTTATCAATAGTAATGCTGTCCAAGCCTCACTGCAAAACCAGGTCATGGTAAGGTCTTTGTGAAGGCAATGAAAGTAAAGTCATCCTAGAGTGCTGAAGGTTGATCTATTAACACAATAATCCTTTCAATTGGCATCTCCATGGTTTTGCTGCAAGAGCCAAACAACCTGAAAAAAGCTTGAGTGTTTTGGCTTAGGAAAAGCACCTCCACAAGAGCAGGTCTTGGCTGTAGCAGGTATTTTTGGTTTAAGAGATCAACCAGATGATCAAGTGCATAGAAAAAAAGCCTCTTATCTGAAGCCAAAAATAGTCTGAAATATCAGTGGGTGATACAAGCTGTTGAGTTCTCAAAAAATACAAGATGAAACTAAATAAATCACCATTTCTGTCCACAAAAACCTGGCCACCAATCACTTTGAATTCTTGTTCTCACCGTCTAACATTCCTGTCAATCTAGAGACAGGAAACTGCTTTATGGTAGAAAACCTTGTGAATATATCCCCTACCACATTCAAAATGACCAGTTCCAGGCCACTCATTTTTCTCTTGCTTTCAGACAAGAGGTTACAAACCATCAGCCACAGTTTTAGGAACTTGTAAATCAAACTATAACCATAAATGTTACTAGTTATGCATGCTTAAGTGGAGGGGAAGGGAAAATTAAAAAACAAACAAACAAAAAACAGAGACCTAAATTCCCAGGTAACTACTGTAAAGCAAATAGTGTATCCACAGCTGTGTCTGCAAATTTGAGTTGCTTGGGAACTTGCAGTATACAAAGTAAAAAAACCAACAGATGAGAACCTGGATAGTTGAAGGAAAACTGCCAATATATCTAAGGATAGGTGTCAAATAAATCTCCTTCCTGTATTCCATAAATTTAAAAAAAAAAAAAAAATTCTTCATGAAAAGCTATTGTAAATCTGTATTTTAAAGGGGAAGGGGGAGAAAAGGACTCCCTCTCCCCAGACCTATCTATTATGAGTCCTCATAGCAGAGGTTAAGATTTACAGAGAAACACTTCATTTCTTATACCTTTAGCAACTTCAACCATGACTTGTTAGTTAAGGATGAGACAGCCATTACCTGCACTAGCAGCTTAACTTAACTCTTCTCATAACTAGAACAATTCTTATGTACTTCAAATTTTGTTGTCACTTTTTTTTTCCTGCCCACCTTGTAACATCTTCTCTCAACCAAATTAAAAGACTGGGATAAAGACACTGGGCTTTCAAAGAACTATCTTCTCCCTGGCTGGTGTGGCCCAGTGGATCGAGCACAGGCCTGTGAACCAAAGAGTTGCTGGTTTGATTCCCAGTCAGGGCACGTGCCTGGATTGCAGATCACGTCCCCAATTGGGGGTGCACAAGAGACAAAACACTTTGTTGTTTCCCTTTCTCTCTCCTTTCCCCTCTCTTTAAAAAAGTAAATTAATTTTTTAAAAGGAAAGAAATATCCTGTTCCATAGCAGATATAAGGTACAATAGAGAGCAGTTCTAAGGTAAGGTCACTTTTGTTTTCATCTGAATTCTAAACAAGGAAATTGTTTTTCACTCTTTGGGAGATAGGGCATCTTTATCTCATATAAACACATAGGACAGCATTAATGTTTAGTGGATTATCTAGCCAAGGAACTAGTGTAAATGACCCATGGACATGGACAACAGGGCTGAGATTGACTTAAGAGGAGTGTGGGCGGAGCAGTGGAGAGCAACAGTAGGGGGCAATCAGGACAACTGTAATAGAACAGTAAAAAAAAATGTTTAGTGATTACTTCGTACTTTATAATAGCCAGATGGATTGTTTCATCTGTTGTAAAATTAGTCTTAATTACTCTTATTAAATTATTATGATTTTTAGAGAGAGGAAGAAACATTGGAGAAACACCAATCAGTTGTCTCCTATACACACCCCAACTAGGGATCAAACTTACAAGGTAAGTTTGTGTCCCACCCAGAAATTGAACCCACAACCCTTTTTGATATATGGGACACTGCAACCTACTGCACCACCTGGTCAGGGTTACTCTTAAATTCTTTAAGCAAGTACATAATTGGTTGTACAGGTGCCATGATACTTTGGGACAATACACACTTAGCTATCTGTAAAAACAAAAGGCTTTTGCGTTTCCTGCTTTTGCCACATTAGACTTTTAAAAAACCTATGCCTTTGCTTGTATAGCTACCTAACACTTCTGTAGTTTATCACCAAACTCCTTTGGTAATAAATTTATAATACTTAAAGATAAAAAGACAAATTGAAATCTCTACCCTCTTAAAAATGTACACTTATCACAAGATTTACACTTTAGCAAAAATCAACCCTTGGTAGATTAACCTGGAAATTCGGTCCACCTGTTTCCTTTTTTAAAAAATGTTCACTCAAAAAATAAAGCTGCTTTACAAGAATAGTCTTTATTATACATTTAAGTGAAAAATCACATTACTTCATCAATACAATATTAGATCATGTGCTTACCTCCTCTTTTGACATAGCATAAATGCAATCAATATTGGAGGGGTAAGATGCCTATTTCAAAAGTACTCTTTAAAAAAAGAAATTTCAAGCCCTGGCTGGTGGCACAGTGGATAAGACGCCGGCCTGCAAATCCAAAGGTCACTGGTTCAATTCCCAGCCAGGGCACATAACCAAGTTGCAAGCCAGGTCTCCAGCCAAGTCCATAGCTGGAGGCAGGTGAAAGACAACCGTCCGCTGATGTCTCTCTCCCTCTCTGCCTCTCTCCCTTCCCCTCTCTCTCTAAAAATAATAAATAAAATCTTTAAAGAAAAGAAAAAGGAGATTTCAGGACTGTACTATTAAATTTTACTCATATCTTTGTATTACCTAATTTGAACAATATGTATAAGACATTTTTGAAAGGAATACATTTGGAGCTACTATGTTCTCTTAACAAATGTCTAACAAAAAACAGAACTATACACTTGAAACAGATTTTATAATAATTTATATTTGCACATAAATTCTGCCACATTATTCAGCACTACCCAAGTAAAATTCTTGAATCTTTCACTGAAAATGAAAAACCCATCTGTTACCTGTACCCAGTAAAAAACTGATTGTTCTACAAAACCAGGTGACTTAGTCAGATAAGAACTGAAGTATGAAAGATGGTCTTTCCAGGTTGAGAATTCATCACATAAAGACCATTCTAGGACTACATAAGGACTGAAGAAAATGAGAAGGCCAAGCAGAATGACTACCAGAAATAACTTATAGAAGCTCCAGGGAATCTTGCTAATGAATGTGCCAGTGTCTTGAGGCAAAGAAAGTTTATCTACATCTGCTAGTTTTATGTCTTCCCACTGACTGGTATCAAAGTTCTTCATTAATGGGCTTGTGGGTAAATTTGAGGGAGGTAAAGGAGTTTCCTTGATTACTTTTATTTTCTCCCTGAACTCCTGCATCTGTTGCAGAAATATGATTGGTTCTGACACATCTTTAAAGGTCTCAGCAATGTTAAAGGCCATTCGTTGTTCCTGCAAGATGGTACTGAGTTTGTTAATCTCTGGGTCATAGGCTTGCATAACTGCAAGCTTCATGGTCTCAAAGTCAGACAGGATTTCATTCTTTTTTTGATCTAATATGTGTTGTAATTTCTCAAAAAACTCTTTTGCTTTATCTGAATCTTTAGTCAGTAACTGTAGAGATTTCCTCTTGTTACTTTCCAAGGTATCCAAGCGAGAAAGAGCATCTCCCCGACGCCAGGTCTCAAAGCTCTGAAAGAGGGACTCAAAGGCATCTCTTTCCTGAGCATAGGCATCTTCAATAGAACAGAAGACGTGTTTGGTGTGGTCACCACGGGTAGCACAGATTCCACAAATCAGCTGCATATCAGTCAAGCAGAAAATGTTGAGAGGCTGCCCCAAATGTCCTTTGCACACTGGCATTTTGGGAGAGATCTTGATCTTGTTATATTTCTCCACAATACCCTTGAGGGAGTAATTAACCTGCAGGCTACTGACTCCAGAAGCTGAAGTTTCCTTGCGGCATGTGGGGCACTTGAATGGAGATGATCTCCACAATGAATTCCGTGCATTCCCCTCTAAGATCCCTTCTAAGCATTTTTTGCAAAAGTTGTGTGAGCAAGGCAAAACTCGAGGATCATCAAACAGACTGCAACAAATTGGACATGTAAGATCTTCTTCAAGCAGCTCCATCACATCCTACCATAGAGAAATAAACATTTTATTCCAGTAATCCTCTCCACTTGCACTATGTAATAATTAGAAGAAACTATCTTCATAGACATTAAAAATGATCTTTCACTGAAACAACAAGGCAACAACAAAAAAAAATAAATGAGAAATTTGGGAAGGGAATACACACCAAAGTAGATTTAATCTGCTGAGGCTAGAACAAGCTCCTTATTAGTAGGGCACCCTGTACATAGGCCTTTGTGTGGGGTTTCCAACAACAGTCTTGAGCTGAAACAGGGTTAGGACTAGAGCAACTGCAAGTTGAGCCAGCAGCACCCAATTGATTGTTTTAAAATGGCAAGCTGACTACTAGCTGTCACAGACAAAGCTACTCAGTGTCTGAAGAGAATGAGCTCTTTAGTTTGGGCCCAAAATTATAAAATGTGGAATTTAAAAGAAAGCAGCACAGAAATATAAATCCAAGCATGTACTTCCATGTAGACTTTTATTTTAAAATGGCACCTATTTCAAAGGCAAAATTACAATTAAAGTCACAGGTAAAAACATAAAATGAGAAAGCTGCAATTCATTCTTCCCTAGAGAATTAAATGAGTTCTTTTAAACCATCAGGGCAATAATCAAGGCCATCTTGTACTGTCTGGAGCATCAGTTTTCAAAATGGGGTAGGCAGAAACCTGGATGTCCTTAAGAATCTTTCAGGGTATCGTGAGGTCAATACTATTTTCCTAATACTGAGATGCTACTTCTTAGCACCATGCTGACCATTTGCACTGGAAAGCAATGGTGAGCAGACACTGCTGGGGTCTCAGCAGGAATCACATAGGACCTAATTGTGCTATTAATCTGCATTCTTCATCATCACCTCAAACTGAGGATAGTTTATTTCATTTAAGAATGTTCTTAATGAAGCAGTTGGAATTACTCATTTTATTAAAGCTTGATCCTTGTGTGACAAGATAGGAAGTAAACACACAACATTTCTGCCACATACCAACAGAAATTGCCCAGAGGAAAAGCACTTATGTGACTGGCAGGCTGAAATGAAGCAACTGCTTTTGTAATGGAACACTATTTTTACTTGAACTAAAGAATATAATTATGAATGGGATGGATGTAATACAACAACAATAAAATTAAATAAAAAAAAAAAAAAAAAAAACTGGCCATTCAGATTAGGTATCTGGCACATTTTCTTAAAAACAAACAAAAAAAGAATCTGTCCCTTCAACAACAACAAAATGACAGAAATTCTTACCCATGATAATTTTTGAGTGAAAACAAGATTTTGAAAAGCATCATTTGCTACTTAAGGACCTTGACAGCTTCTCATTAATCAGAGACTTTTCTAATGAGATAAGTGGTGATATTAATAAATGTGGGGTTTGGAGACTTGGAGAGCTACATAACACAGAACAAACTGGTTCAAATCACCAATACATGTTATAAGTCATGCATTGGGTAAAAGATCAAAAGACCAGTATGTTAAAAAATATGACTTCAGATTCCATACTGCAACTTACCTTTAAATTTTGGTATAGTATCAATGAAGAGCCACAGTTATCAAAATAGTCTATTAAAATATTCCTCTCCTTACCATCTACACGTCTGTGCAAGGCCAGATTTGATTTTCTTGGTAAAATTCAACCAGAATAACACTGAAACTGATGTATGGCAGAGGCAGATAAAAGACTCTATGTAGCTGCCTTCTGTTAAACAGCAACTCATTAAAGAGATCTGTAAAGCCACGCCACTAATCCCACAAGTGTTTTCAAAACACTTATTTTTCAGAAATTAAGGTTAACATATATGTTTATCACTGTTATTTTTATCTTAAAATTTCCCCCAAATTTCATTTAAAATACAGTAAATATCTGCTGTACTGTATACATGTAAACAAAAGCTCTTGGAATCCTGTTTTTAAGAACATAATAAGATCTGAGACTGAGACCAAAATATGTGAGATCCCTTATCTAAAGAATACTACTTCTCAACATAAATGTATTATTTTCAAAACATTTTAAAATTCCTATCCTTCAAGTTTTAGAACCAAAATAGTGCTCAATGTCCTCATTCAGTTTCTCTTGGTAATAAACATATACACACATATATATCATGTTACCACAAAAGTAATAAAGTATAGGGTCTAAAAATGCTATGTAGGCCATCTTATAATTAAAAAGTAATTTTTAATAGTAATTTTAAAGGGTTTCAATTAGACCTACAATCTAGAAGATAAGTAGTATTTAAAAGATAAGCTGAGCTTGCAGGGCTAATTAGTTTGTGGTTTTATACTGTGAGACAAACAGCAT
Organism: Noctilio leporinus; assembly: GCA_004026585.1. Classification (NCBI taxonomy): domain Eukaryota; kingdom Metazoa; phylum Chordata; class Mammalia; order Chiroptera; family Noctilionidae; genus Noctilio; species Noctilio leporinus. Next base: position 22,952 of record PVIW01008166.1, read on the forward strand.
ATATGTACATAATTAAAGATTATTCTGTCAAATTTAGTGTCATGGCAAACATGTGATGAGCTAATATTTATGAAAAATCTTTTATAATATAAGTAATTACACAACCTCTGAAAAGCAGGAAGAGAATGGTTAAGAACATTGGTATGCTAAGAGAAATGACCAAGTAGCTATAAAATACTGACTCTCTAGAACACAGAAGGAAGACTTAATATCCTCCCATCCTAGTCCTGTTCCACACTTTATCACTTCCACTGCTACCATTTTTTACCTAAGAATTCTGTGCTAAGGCTAGATTTTGGAGTATGCAGCAGAAATAGGAAAGTAATGAGGGCAGCATTCAATAAAGCAAATCTAACTTATTCTTGCAAGATTAATATTTCCAGAGAATCCTATCCAAGCATATTAAATAAAAAATTGAGATGAGGAGAAGAAAAAGGGCACCCAAAGCAAAGAGAAACTTTGAAGAAAACTGAGGATACTGTAATAGCAACCAAAAGAAATTTCAGACAATCAAGTATAATCAAAAGTAAATAGAAAAATGTCACACAGAAAAGTTTAGAATTAATAAACAGTCATCCCAAAGCCATAATCAACTTACAGCTCTTAAAATGAACCAGAGGGGAGAAAAATTAATATTTGATAAGTCCATTTTTTTACAAATTAGATCAATATTATGTTCCAGTTTTAATAAGATAGTTTACAAATTGTGGTTTGTAATTTAAAGATTCTTATTTTCATTCACTTTAAATGCTAACGTATTATTTTCTCTTTTCACTTAGTTTTATAATCAAAACTTTATGATAAAACTATATAAACATTTTCACAAGAGACTTTTAGAGAAAACTGAGAAATAATATCCTAATCCATGAAACCACAGCAAGTTTGCTGCCTCAAAAGTAGATTTTTTGGTCTCACTACATGAAGAGTATGAGTATGCTTCATGGTAAAGGAATTAATAGATCCTTTTATTTTTTCAAAGGTTTTATTTATTTTTAGAGACAGGAAGGGAGGGAGAATGAGAGGGATAGAAACATCAATGTGTGAGAGATACATCGACTGGTTGCATGCAACTAGGGAAAGAACCTGCAACCTTTTGGTTCTTAGGCCAGCATTCAATCCACTGAGCCACACCAGCCAGAGCAGAACCTTCTCTTAAAGTGTGGCTGACACATAAAAATCTCAAGAAATCAATAACATCAAGAAACTATGTAAACAAAATTACTGTTTAGTTATAAAACTTCTACTTAACCAATGTCAAATTAAGTGTATAAAGGCAAAAAATTAGCCCTGGCTGGTGGCTCAGTGGATAGGCATCAGCCTGCGAACCCAAAAGGCGCTGGTTCAATTGGTGTTTTATTAAAACAGGTTTTAATAAAAACCTGTTTATTAAAAGAAAATTCTCTATAACCAGGTTGCAAGCCAGATCTCCAGCCAGGTCCTTAGCTGGAGGCAGGTGAAAGGCAACCATACACTGAAGTCTCTCTCCCTCTCTCTGCCTCTCTCCCTTCCCCTCTCTCTAAAAAATAATAAATAAAAATCTTAAAAAAAAGAAGGCAAACAATTTTTCTAAGATTTAGTTCTTCCTTGGACTGTTTCTGAATACCAAAAAGGTCTCGATTTTGAAGTGCCAAAATCTGTTTTCCGACCAATTAAATGTTTAAGTTTTATACCAACAAAGAAATTAAACAAATATATACCTTGTTGTTTACCACCTCTCTGGCCTTCAACTGCATTTTCCTGACATATGTAGAGTTAATTAAACACTACATATTTATAAACATAAATATAAACATATTTATAAGTAAAATTCACTCTTTGATGTATAGTTCTGTGAGTTCTGACAAATGCACAGTTTTATATAACATTACCACAGATTTAGTTTTAAGCAAATTTCCAAGGTAGCTACACTCACGGAAAACTGCTTTGTCAATCTTACACAGAGTGGGTGTATGTAGCATTGACAGTCTCTACGGATATGAACTGAAACACAACTACCAGAATATTCAAAATAGAAAAGTCACCGTCTGCTGTAACTCAGTTGGTTGGGAGTCATCCTGCAAAGAAGTTGCCAGCTCTATTCCCTGTCAGGGCACATGCCTGGGTTGCAGTTTCAGTCCTTGGCAAGGGCCCAGATGGGAGACAACAGATCAATGTTTATCTCCCTCTCTTTTTCCCTTCCCCAATAAATAAATAGCCAATACTTACAAAGATAAAGAATCATAAAATGGAAGTAAAAGCTAATCTGTGTGTATTAGACTTCTCCTTCCTCTAAGTCCTTTGTTTTTAAATGATCAACACAAAATGATTACAATGCAAAAGGTGCTCATTTATGCACTTTTTTTTTTTTTTAAGATTTTATTTATTATTTTTTTAGAGAGAGGGGAAGGGAGAGAGGTAAAGAGGGTGAGAGACATCAATGTATGGTTGCCTTTCACCTGCCTTCAGCTAAGGACCTAGCTGGAGACCCAGCTTGCAGCCTGATTATGTGCCCTGGCTGGGAATCCAACCAGTGACCTTTGGGTTCGCAGAATTCACTCTTAAGCCAAAGTTAATTTTAATAAAAACCTGTTTATTAAAAGAAAATTCTCTATAAAACCTTTAAATTTAACTTGGTTGACATGATTTCTTTCCATTAGAGAACAGAAATAAAAGCCAATATATTATATTTTATATCTTAGGATTTTAAACCAAATTTCCATTCTGTTTTGAGTCATCTTTGAATTCAGGAATTTCAAAAAATTATCCTAACAAGTAATTAGACAACAAATACTGAAGTTCACTTCACAGCCAAAACTAAATTTTGCAAAGTCCTACTAAACTGAGCACCATCAAGCTTATCTTGGAAGAATGTTAGAATAAGAGTGATCACCTTTTTTTTTCAATCACTACTCTAACACACTAATTAAATCTTATTTTCAAGTAGTATACTGTATTCTATTTTAGTATAAGAACCACTAATAATGCTTTCTTGAAACTTAGTAAGGTTCCAGTAAACAACTACTGAATGTAAGTAAGGATATTTATGATAGTATTTTTTAAATGTTCTGTATATTTGAAATTTTTCACAACAAAAAGTTTGGAGAATAAAAGCTAAACATGGCAGCTAATTAGAAGAAAATTATACTGAGCCAAGAAAGTAAAACTTTAGAAACATTAAATATGAAAAGCTTCACAGAGTTTAACCCAGTATAGTATTACTTTATCTTTTATAAATTAAAAAATGGAAATCTCTGGCTCCGAGCCTATGAGAAGATTAACATACTTGTCTGGCTCTCAGTCTGTGACCTTTGATCTCACTGTACAACTGTTTTGAAAGGTAGCTAATAATATGTGAACATTATTTACAAAGTTTTTGTTTTAAATACCTTATATCACTGTGAACCCAAAGGTCGCTGGTTCGATTCCCCAGCCAGGGCACATAACCAGGTTGCAAACCAGGTCTCCAGCCAGATCCAAAGCTGGAGGCAGGTGAAAGACAACCATACATTGATGTTTCTCTTCCTCTCTGCCTCTCTCCCTACCCCTGTCTCTTAAAATAATAAATATTAAATTATTAAAAACAAATATAGTATTTTAATAAATAAAACAATTATTAAAAATATTTAAAAAGCTTTTAAACAAATAATTACCTTATATTGATGTGTTATTACATTTAATTCTGGCTTTTAGACTGTTCGATAACTTATTTCATCAAAGAAGGACAAAATAAGATTAATAAAAGATTTCCAGTATTTCAAAAAATGAATGTTAGCCCTGGCTGGTGTAGCTCAGTGGACTGACTGCTGGCCTGTAAACTGAAAGGTTGCTGGTTCAATTCCAGGTCAAGGAACATGCCTGGGTTGCAGGCCAGGTCCCCAGTTGGGGGTATGTGTGAGGCAGGCAATTGATGTTTTTCTCACACATCACTGTTTCTCTTCCTCTCTTTCTCCCTCCCTTCCCTTCCTTCTATAAATAAATAAAAATATATTAAAAAAATGAATATTAGAGTTAATATATCATACACTGTGCCTAAAATGGCTATGTAATTGTTATGTGGCTCTTGAAAACACAATACAAAAGTTACCTGCATGTCTATATGAGACAAGAGTAATTCAAGTTTTCCTCAAGATATTTCTATTCAGATTCCTGGTTAGTAAGGCCAAATGATGCTAGAACAGGAGGTAAACCAGCTTGGAAGGCTCACCTACTCAGGAGTTCAGAGTTTTTGGACTAAGGTGATATTCCCAAAAACAAAAATCAGGTAATTATCTAAATAGTTCAGACCGCTCAGAAAAAATGTTTTCTTTTTCCTTTCCTTCATTCTTTTCTCTTTACTACTATTTCATCTCGACTCTTTCCTTTGTTTATTCCTTTTTTTTTTTTTTTTAAAGATTGTATTTATTATTTTCAGAGAGAGGGGAAAGAAGAGAAACATCAATGCATGGTTGCTTTTCACCTGCCTCCAGCTACAGACCTGGCTTGAGACCTGGCTTGAGGCCTGGCTTGCAACCTGACCATGTGCTCTGGCTGGGGAATCAAACCAGCGACCTTTGGGTTCACAGGCTGGCATCTTATCCACTGTGCCACCAGCCAGGGCCTGTTTATTCTTCTTTTAACTTGTCTTCCCCATACTGTTTCAATGAGTATAATCTTATTTCCTCTTATTCTTTTATCCCTCATCCTCTTCATCTCTTTCCTTTTTCTACTTTTCCCTGTGTCACTTGATAATTGCCACAATATTATTCTATAATCCTGTAGGCCTGCAGCATTAAATCAACAGGGTTTTAAGAAACCTCCTAAATCAGATATCCCTATCCCATTTACATACAACTACTGAAAAACCTATGTGGGCTCCAAATGGTGTTGAATCCCCATTCTCTTCCACCAAAATGAAATCAGTTTGAATAAACCAAGTGTCTGAATTGGAGGGAAACATACACACAGACTAAATTATGCAATCAAATTCATATATTTATCTTTACCTGTTAAGGGTTCAAGTCCATTTAAGTTGAAACTACTCACTTCTGAAAAGATTTTATGAACTAGAAATGTCTGGTTTCTTTAAACCCAAAAAAACAAAGCCTGGGGTGGAAGCACAGTGGATAAGGCGCCAGCCTGCAAACACAAAGGTCACTGGTTCGATTCCCCAGCCAGGGCACATAACCAGGTTGTAAACCAGGTTTCCAGCCAGGTCCATGGCTAGAGGCAGATGAAAGGCAACCATACATTGATGTTTCTCTCCCTCTCTTCCTCTCTCCTTTCCTCTCTCTCTGGAAATAATAAATAAAACTTTAAAAAAAAAATTTTAATAATAAAAAATAAACCCAGAAAAACAAGTTTAAATGAAGGTGGCAAATTCTTTTCCTTTTTTTAATAATTTTAATTTTTAGAGAGAAGGGACAGGAGGGAGAGGAGAGAAATATCAATGTGTGGTTGCCTCTTGTACCCCCAACCAGGGACCTGTCCCTCAACCCAGGCATGTGCCTGACTGAGAATTGAATCAGTGCAGCGCTCAATCCAATGAGCCATACCAGCCAGCACGAAGGTGGAAAATTCTTATCCCTAAAGCAGTCTTCTTTACAACCATAAACTTGGCAATCATTTATCTAAATTGTTATCCCAATAGGTTGGTACCTATTAAAAGTTCCTATCATCTAACTCTGTATTTGAGATTAATTCCAGTTTTGAGAAAGTACTGCATAGCTAGATTTAGCTAGATAAAATTATTTACATAGTATGTAATACTGTGCCAAGTGGAAACAGGTATTTAGTACATAACTGGTAAGTACTACCTGCTAACTAATAACTTACCTCTGAGATGACTCTTGAAACCATAATTGGTATGAAAAAAGTTCCATTTGTTCAGTGCAGAATGACATTAGAAGAAAACCATACTGAGCTAAGAATACACACTTATTCTACAGAATATATTAAACTGAAAGCTAATGGTGGTAAACTTCAAGTAATCTTTAGGTTGGATACAATGTATATATATACTATGTTAGCACTTGTTGCTTATATTCAATATTGTGAATATGCAGGATAAAAAAGAAAAAGCTCCTCCTACAATTTTAAACAGAAAGACAAACTACTGCCAAGTAGGAATATACTCATGGTGCTTATGCCACAGAAAAGACAGTAATTTAAACTATCAGCAAAACTTTTAATTCAGCTTTTCCTTAGAAATATATTTATCTACATCTATAATGGAAATTAATTAAAAGAGTTCACATGGCAAGTTCCTTTAGAGAATGCTTAACTGGAATGTATTTTGTATATCAAAGGACACTTGTATTTGGTTAACTATAGTAAGAGGAGGACATAGCACTCTACTAGCACCATTCTAGTCTCTAGAGTCCAAGGTCAATGCAATGACAGTGACAGTGTCTTTCATGAATAACAAAAATGGATAATCCAACATTTTGATGATACTTAAAAGGTTAAATATAAGTCAAAAGTCAATTCCTGCCCTAAATGCAGAAAAATAGCACATCTATAACAATAATGTTACTTTAAAAGGTTAAATGCCTTATAAAAAGGACATAGAAAGTTGACACTATGCTAAAGTTGGGGAGACTATCCATGCAATTAGCTCTTATATTGTTCTTTATTTATAAAAATGATTTGTAATGCTACAAAATTCAGAGACTAGAGGGAAAAATTGCTCATGGTTACATTAGCAAGGAATAACTAATATTATTCTTTTGGTATATTTCTTCCAATATTCTTTTGGCATAGTTCTTCCAATCTTGTGTGTGTTTGTGCACATGTATATTTTAACAAACTAGTAGCATTACACAACTTTGTATCCGATTTTTCACTTATTTTATCATATGCATTTTTCTTATCATTATATGTCTTTCTAAATATGCTAGTGTGCCTTATGAATATGCCCTTATTCGTTATGTTTTTTGTACAGTAGCACTTAAATACACATCTTGTAGAAAAGTGTTGGTCTACAGCTCTGATTATTTCCTGAAACAATTCCTTTAAATGTTTTATTAGGAAGGTCAAAGAGTATGGACATTTTTAAGACTCTTGAAAAGATTGCCAAGATTTCCTCTAGAAAGGGTACACCACTTTATGAACTCTAACCAATGATGTATGAGACTGCCCCACATCTTCATGCAGTTCCTGCCCACCTTACAACAGAACCATACCTTTATAGAGCTTAATAAAAGTCCAACAAGTCATACTTTACCATGCCTATTCAAGTTTAAAATATAAAACAGTTTAAGGAAGTTAGTATGTGTCTGTATTACCAATATACGTATGTATGTATAGGAAATACATAGCAATAATAGTTATGGGGAAGGAATAAAACAGAAGTACTGGGCTTAAAAACATCTTAGAGATCATCTAGCTAAGTACCTACCTTTATAAGTGAAGAAACTGACACCCTACCCGTGGAGATTTCTCAATTGTACACAGCAAGATAGGCACAGATTCTGAGTTTCCCAATTCTTAGATCTTAGCACTATCCAGTGAGTAGTTACAAATTTAGTACCCTCATTAATAAAATGGAGAAGTTTGATCATGCACTAAATCCCTTCTAAAATTCTATGATGTTTACAATTCAAATTGTAACAGGCTCTCCAGTAAATGAGAACATTGAACTTGTTCAATGCATTAGTTTTGATTCAAGCATTAGTTTTTACCCTTCATAGAATAAGGATTTTTTTTTTTTTAAGATTTTATTTATTATTTCCAGAGAGAGGGGAAGGGAGAGAGGCAGAGAGGGAGTGAGACATCAATGTATGGTTGCCTTTCACCTGCCTCCAGCTACAGACCTGGCTGGAGACCTGGCTTGCAACCTGGTTATGTGCCCTGGCTGGGTAATCGAACCAGCGACCTTTGGGTTCCCAGGCCAGCACCTTATCCACTGTGTCACCAGCCAGGGCCTAGAATAAGGATTTTTATAGTATCTTCATAATATTCTTGTAAAGATTAATCTGTGACAATCTCGTAAACTGCTAACCTATCTAAATATATGTGGTTTAACTACATATGTGTACACTTTGAAAACTGTAAATACACTTACAGTGTTGTTACAACATACATGTATTAACCAAGAAAAGTCCTAAAAGAGATCTGGGCTCTTGACCTGTAATTTCAAAGGAGAGCAAAGCTTAGTATTACATTAAGGTAACAGCTACAAAGATATGCCTGTAAATGGGCATATCTGAACAAATGATGTAGCAGAAATGAGGCCAGGTACCCAACCTATCATAAATGTAGAAATGGAAGAGAATGACCTGGTGTCATGGTAGAATTTAGGGAGGTTTAGTACATCAGCTGGTGCAAAAAAAAAAGATGGTATTTTTAGGGAAAAATAGGAGAGCCTGAAAAAATGTGTCTTCTCATTGCACAAGACAAAAGTGTAACCCATTAATCGACAGCTTCATCAAGTTCTACCAGAGGGACTAGTTATGTAAATGTAATTCTCCTTTTAAAATAGCTATAACCTAGTCAGAAAATTCAAGCCCTGATATACAAGCTCTAGCAGCATTGCACAGGAGAAAGAAAAAAACAACATAAAAGAAATGCTGCTGAAGCCTCCCTTCCCTTTGCAATATAAATATAAATCTTTGGATTATAATACATTTCAGGTAATAACCACATAAAAAATTTCCAAATTTGGAATCTAGTTTCTTGAGTTTTGACAAAATATGAAAAGAACAAAGGTCACCCATGAAGGTACATTCTAAACATAGGAATACATACATTCTACACAAAGTTCAATTTTTGAAAGGTTCTGGACCTAAGAAATTGGGTGCATTTGTTGTTTTGTTTGTTCTTTTTTTTTTTTCTTTTCTTTTTTTTATGTAGGGAAATAGGCCAATTTACCTCTGTCCCTTGCAAGCAGGTGTATTCCTCAGGGTTACTATTTCCCGGAGCAAAGGAATCAGGTTGGGCTTTTTTTCCCACGTTGTGATCGAAAATCAAAGAAAACTACTGCTAATAAGGAACAAAGAAAAGAGTGTTATGCATTAATTTGCACATGATTCTTTGTCTTAACCTTCAGTTTTATTCAACAGTCCCCCACAAATAAAACCAGACTGCTAGGCCGTGGTGAAAACGCCAGGAGCATCTGGGAGGCTGGGGATTTCTGTACTAAGGAGCTTCTCGGTTCTAGTTCCCGGTCACCTTGCCTTCTCTTTTCTAGGCCATATATAAGCGGTAGCAGTGGAGCTGAGCATGCTTAACAGCGGAGCCGGTTTTCTGGAGCAGATAAACACTGTCCCCGGGCACCCGCCAGCACTCCACTCCTCCCCATATCCTGTCTAGGTGCCCTGCTCGTGTTCACTGTGCTGCTGGAACTGGGCTCCAACTGAACTCTCCGCCAGCCCCTACCCATGTTTGTCCCTGCCAGCCAAAACAAGTCCTCACCCTCTCCGCAGGCTCCAGGACCAGCCCTTTCCCTGGGAGAAGCCCAGTGCTGGAACTCAGCGCCAACCTCGAGGCGCGAAACTAGCCCTCCCTGTCGCAGCCTTTCCGCCCACCCATCCTCCGGCTCAGGGACCAGGATTTAGGTACCAACAGCCCGCACACCACCACCCTCCCACAGCACCTTGGTCAGCCTCCTCAGCGGGTACTCACCTTTGTTCCGCCTTCCCGGATCTCGCCTTTCCCCAGGAGAGGGTGTGGGTGAAGGGAGGCAGGAGTCCTTCCGGTGTCTCCGACGCCCCTGTCCTCCCAGCTCTGGAAAAGGGGAGGACCCTGGAAGGGTCCTGGAAGGACGCCGTCTTCCTTCCAGGCGGCGGGCGAGCCTGGGAAGCGACTTGCCGGAAGCCAATTGTGGAGCACTAGGAAGCAGAACTCGATGGTAAAGAAAGCTGATTTTTAGGCCAATGGCAGATCCTTGGAGGCGGTCCTGTGCGGTGGGGTGGGGTGGGGTGGGGTGGGGTGGGGTGGGGTGGGGCACCCGGTAAAGAAGCGGCGTATAAAAAGTGGATTGGGTTTGGATTGTACTTTCGTTGTTGTTCGTTGCGTTTTTAGAAACAAACAAACAAACAAGCCCATCACACCATTTCGTCTGCATCTTTCAGGACCAGAACCCCACAGTGGCTTGGGGGTAACAAAGACAACTGTCTGACCCACACCTCACGACTAGGGTGGGTGGGACAGTCACTGGTGTTGGGACCCCAGCCAGGGCTCTAGCGAATGATTCAGGTTAGAGCACAACCAAAATGAGATTAGTAACTATTGTCCCCCGCCCAACCTTGCACCTCTATCTTTGCAGGCTTTAGGTTGAACGCTAGCGGACCAATGCTGTTTAAAATTTTCTTTTTACGAAAAAACACTGCTCTTTCCTCCGGAGAGAAGGAAAAACTTAAAATTGGCTTTGAGGTATCTGCAGCTAACTTATTCAGTCGCTGACCTGACTCACTGTTCTGATGTCCAGCCCTTGTATTAAGAATCTTGTCTAATATCAAACACATTAAGTACTTATAAATGAGCAGTTATAAGAAGGATGCAAAGATGAAGGAATGGCTTCTCCAAAGTTTACAGTCTTGGGGGAATTGAAGCAAGGACAAAAATCACAATATGCCCTAAGTTTCTGTTAACCTAGGCGGGGAAGTCTGGGCTTTGGAAATAGGATTTGGGGAAGGTATTGGAAGCCTGCCATACATAGTTCTTGGGCTTAGCTCAAACCCCATGAAAATCACCTCCCCAGGATCTTCTAAGATGTCTAGTTTCTCATCATGCCCAAGATCCCTTTTAAACTTGAACTGTCTCTCTTAAATCCAATTTTATGTTTGTAGAACAGCTACTATATTTATGTCATTCAGTCTTAAGACAAAATGTGAGATGGAAATTAGTCTCATTCTATAGATGAGAAAAGGGGTAAAGTGATTTTCCAAGGTAAAAAAAAAAAAAACAAGGCAGAGCTCAGACTCAAGTTAAATTCCAGGTTAAGTTTCTTTCTATAGCACATTAACTATCAGTGCCAATAAAAACTACTGCCCTGGCTGGTAGCACAGTGGATAAGGTGCCGGCCTGCGAACCCAAAGGTCGCAGGTTCGATTCCCCAGCCAGAGCACATAACAAGGTTGCAAACCAGGTCTCCAGTCAGGTCTGTGGCTGGAGGCAGGTGAAAAGCAGCCATACATTGATGTCTCTCTCCCTCTCTGCCTCTCCCCCTTCCCCTCCTTCTAAAAATAATAAATAAAATCTTTAAAAAAAAACAAAAAAAACTGCACCCCAGTCTCCTACTAAGTTAGTATTACTTTTTTAAAGCCTGATTTATGGAAACATAAATACCCCAGTATTAAAATGATACAAGAAAGGTTATTAACACATACAATTTCTCAATGTAAATATATAACTCATATTTCTAGAGTTAGATCTGGTTGGTGGCAGATACGAATTAACTATAAAACACTAATTAAGTATTCATAGAAATCCCTAGATTGTTAAACTACCAAGAGAACATTGCGTACTTAAACTCTGATGTATAGAAAATAGGGAAGGAAGACTAGCCTCTCTCTTCTTCCATGGCTCTGGAAAAAAACAAAAAACAAAAAAACATCAGTAAGGGAATCTCTGAAACCAGAAAAGCCTGTGTTAGTGCTGCTTATTATCTACCAGACCCAATAAGCAGAGACAGGGATTTAATCTTTCTGGGCGTGTTATTTAGATGTTCTTTGGTCTGAGAAGACAGCAGGTATGCACCCTGACAGACTGTCTTACATTCTATTATAAGTGGGCCCTTTTTATAAGGAGAAAAAGGGTGTAGGTAAGGGATTTGGAATTAAGGAAAATATTAATAAGATCAAAACTGCATCATTCTTTAAGTGTTCTGGGCAGAGGTCTTCTTGCCCTGGAGCCAAGGTGGGTCACTCCTCAACTTCCTTAAAAGAATAGCTTTTTACATAGTTAATTACTAAGTTTATTAACTTGAGTCAGGGTGGGTCATTCCTTCAGTTCTTGAAATAACAGCTTTTACATACATTACTTATGAAGCTTATTGGCTATTACCTGAAACTAAAATTTTCCAACATTTGAGTCCCTCTCATCCCCACATATAGTATAACTAGAAAAGAGTGTAACTGCCCAATTAAAAGCTACATATACAACAGATACATCCTTCCTGCAAGAGCATAATGTGACTAAATCTTGTTGGCGATAACAGTGTGAAATTGTCAGAATTCTGTTACACTGGAATTTCCATCTATTAACTGGTCTTCAAATAAGTAAACTAACAACTGAAGATTGGAATTCATACATCACACAGCAATAGACTATGGATATAGTCTTATTTCTTTCTACCTTTTGTGATAAATATATTTATAGGTAGAATTTCATATATATATATATATTATTCCACTGTTTTATGCTTTTTAAAAAAGATTTTGTTTATTATTTTTCAGAGAGAGGGGAAAGGAGAGAGGCAGAGAGGGAGAGAAACATCAATGTTTCACCTGCCTCCAGCTATGGATCTGGCTGAAGACTTGGCTTGCAACCTGGTTATGTTGCCCTGGCTGGGAATCAAATCAGCAACCTTTGGATTTGCAGGCCAGTGCCGTATCCACTGTGCCACCAGCCAGACCTATGCTATTATTTTATTTTATTTTTTAAAGATTTTTGTTTATTACTTCCAGAGAAAGGAAGAGAAACAGACATATCTATGTATGGTTGCCTTTCTCCTGCCTCCAGCTAAGGACCTGGCTGGAGACCTGGCTTGCAACCTGGTTATGTGCCCTGGCTGGGAATCAAACCAGCACCCTGTGGGTTCTCAGGCACCTATCCACTGAGCCACCAGCCAGGGCTGCTGTTATTTTTGTGCTGAGCCTTGACAAAGGTAAAAATTGTCAGCTTTCCTTTCACTTATCAAGGTGTGATATGTTCCATAACATATGGAATGTGTAATTTCCATTGAATACCTAGAGAACAGATGAACTCCTGTGTAACCTGTGAAATTAATACATGGAAGGGTCATAGGAATTCCAAACAGGGGATGATAGATTCTAGTACATCCTGAGTGACTTCAGATGCCTTTTCTGAGGTAGTGGGGTAGGCTTCTACCCTTCCTGAAAAGGTGTCCTCCAGAATTAAGAGGTATTTGTATTTTTAAACTGGGGGGCATTTGAGTGAAATCAATTTGCCAGTCCTGTCCCAGAGTATGTCCTCTGGATTAATAGGTATGGAAAGTGGGAGGAAGTTTGAGCTCCTCCTGAGGGGAAGTATGGCTGTAACTGTTATATTGCCAAGTGATTTGTTGGAGAGTTGTAAATAGGTTAGGATAGGAAACCAAGGGAGAAAGGAATTTCAGTAAAGGTTGGAATCCATCATGGAAATGTGTAAGGATCTGTTCAACCTGTCCTGAAGGAAGGATAAGGCAGTCAGCTGAGGTAAGCCATTCTCCTTCCCATACTGCCCCATACATGATTAGTGATTGGATTTCAGAAGGGGAACATTGTCATCTGATAGAAGGGATGGCTAAAAGCTATGTTTTGGGGGCGGTAAGGGGGGCTGCTTTCCTGGCCGAGTGGTCTGCCTTCTCATTCCCGCTGGCTGTGTCAGTAGCTATACCCTGGTGTCCTTGGCAGTGTATGATAGCAAGGGGCATGGTCTGATGAACAGATTCGAAGAGCTTATGGATGAGTTTTGTATTAGTGACAGGGGATTTTTTAGTGCTCAGAAACCCTCTTTCAGCCCAGATGGCTGCATGAGCATGAAGAATGTGATAAGTGTATCTAGAATCAGTATAAATGTTACCCTGTTTACTTTGTGCTAGAACTAGAGCATGGGTTAAGGCCACTAGTTCTGCTTTTGGGGACAAGGTGGTGGGTGGCAGGGGACCAGCCTCTATCATTTATCATTGTGAGAGAGACAATGGCATAACCGCTTTCCTAACACCATTCATGATAAAGGAGCTGTCATTGACAAACCAGGAATCTGGCCTGAGGGAAAGGAGTCTCAGAGCTGTGAGGGAAGGGAGACAGGAGGTTTGATAGTATCTCAGAGTATACACGTGGGTCTCCAAAAGTTGAAGGCAGAGGAAGGAGGGTGGCTGGGTTCAGTTCGGAGTACTGGAGAACAATCACATGTGGTACCTGCAGGAGCATGTGGAAAGATGGTTGGAGCCAGGATGGGTGAAGAAATTTATCAACCTGACTGGCAAGGAGGTCTGCCATAGCATGAGGGGAGTAGACAGTGATAGGTTGATGATAGGTTAGTTTCTGAGCCTTAGTTAAGAGAGCTGTGGCAGCTGCTAATGCCCACAAACAGGTTAGCTACCCTTTCACTACCCTTTCAAGCTGCCAGGAAAGGAATGTAACAACTTTCAATCTGGTCCTGATCGTTGCCCAAATAGCCTGAGTGTTATGCCCTGTCTTTTTTCTCTCCATAATGGAAAGGGCTTGCATAAGTCAGGTAGGGCTAGAGCCAGAGCCCAAGTGAGAGATCCCTGGAGGTCCTTAAAGAGGCGAAGAATGGGTTTTTTGGGAGGTAAGAGCTCTGATATGGGTCTCTTGGCTGCCTCATAAAGTGGTTTGTCCAGGATGCCAAAGTTGGGAATCCAGTTTCTAAAGTATCCAAGGAAAGATAAGAGGTCTGGTTTGCTGGTAAGTACTGCCATAGAGGCTATTAGACTCTGGTCTTGAGTAATTCTTTTTTCAGTTGGAGTAAGAGTGAACCCAAGGAGGTAAGGATAGTTGTGTCTTTTGAGAAGAGACCCAATATCCCAACTTTCTGAGGTGATTAAGTAATTTGGAGGTCTGCTGCTGGGAATCCTGAAGAGATAGGCTGCAAAGTAGATCATCTACATATTGTAGGATAGTGGAGGAAGAGAGGCTGATCTGATGGAGGTCTCTTGCTACTGCCTGACTGAAAAAATTGGGGCTATCCCTTGAACCCCTCAGGAAGGATAGTCCAGGTGAGTTTCTGGGAAGCATGTGTGTCTGGATCTATCCAGATAAAAGCAAATGTGTATTTGAGAGTCAGAGTATAGAGGGTTGATTTAAAAAAGGCACCTTTATCCTGGCTGGTGGCACAGTGGATGAGGCTCTGGCCTGTGAACCCAAAGGTCGCTGGTTCAATTCTCAGCCAGGGCATACAACCAGGTTGCAAGCCAGGGCTCCATTGAGGTCTGTAGCTGGAGGCAGGTGAAAGGCAATCACACATTGATGCCTCTCTCCCTCTCTGCCTCTCTCCCTTCCCCTCTCTCTAAAAATAATAAAATCGTAAAAAAAAAAAAATGGCATCTTTGAGGTCTAGGACAGAAAAGTGTGTGGTAGCTAGTGAGATGAGTGAAAGAAGCATACAGGGGTTAGGGACTACTGGTAGGAGTGGGACTACTCCTGATTGATTATTTGCAAATTCTGAACAAGATAATATGTACCATCAGGGATTTCAAATGGGGAAACAGGATTGTTATAAGGGGAATAGGTAGGCCTCAGAAGCCAAGCTTAAGTAGTCACATGATTGTTAGCTTAAGACCCTGTAAGGCTTCTGGGGTTACCAGATATTGTGACTGGGAAGGGAGCTGGGTTAGGTCTCTATGGCAGATTTTAATGGGTTCATGGTGGGTGGTGACAAGGGTGTCTGTGCCCCAGAGAACAGGGAAAACTGGAGAGTGAAAGAGGGTGTTAAGACATGAGAGTGGGTCAATTGCAAGAGAGAGAGAAGGAAGATTTCCTGCAGTTACTCGGGGGAGGGGGACCCCCTGACCTGTGAAAATACCCCAGAGCTGCAGATGAAATAAACCATCCCATATAGCAAGTGCAGGAGAAGAAGGTCAGCCAGTATCTGGAAATCAAAGGGGCAGGGTTTTTTTTTCCTTCTTCAGATCTTTTAATGAAACACAGTAAATCTGAAGGCATGTATCTTGTCAATCAATGCCAAACAATGCTAATTACAGGAAAATGAAAGAAAAAAAAAGTGAAGGGGCACAAAGATCTCACTCAGGTCAGAATATGCATTCGAATTTTAAAAACTTCTTGACCTGGCTAGTGGCACAGTGGATAAGGCACTGGCCTTCTAACCCAAAGGTCACTCTTTTGATTCCCAGCCAGGGCACATAACCAGGTTGCAAGCCAAGTCTCCAGCCAGGTCCATAGCGGAGGTAGGTGAAAGGCAACCACATATTGATGTCTTTTTCCCTCTCTGCCTCTCTTCCTTCCCCTCCCCCTAAAAATAATAAATAAAATCTTAAAAAAAAAAAAAAACACCAAAAACTGCTGTTAATACAACAAAGGATTAGGTGAGGTGAGAAAACAGGCTGGGCTTCATGATGGCTAAATATTTTCTCATGGCTCAATTCCCACCCTCCTCAGGGTCCACTGGCTATAACATAGAAACATGTATGTACCCAACCTTCCCGGTTTTCTGGTTGGGTCTTACAGACTTAGCCTGGCTCACGTGGGACTCCAAATTTTGATGTTTTTCCAGGTGGACCCCAACAGAGGGATTTAAAATTTGGGCCTATAATTTGGCTAAAATATTTTTACCAAGAATGGGGGTAGGGCAATTAGGAAGAACTAAAACGAAATGTGAAAAAGTTAATTCTTTCAGGGAATAGGCCAGGGAGGGAGTTACAGCAGGCCTTGAAACTATGTCATCAACCCAAACAATTGAGATAGAGGATCTGGTGAACTCCCTGGAATATTTGGGAGGTGCAGAATAAATGGCTCTGATATCAGTGAGAAAAGAGATTGGCTTACTGCCACTGAGACAGTTACTGGAGGTCCCATTGTCAGGATGGGCCTGGGGACAAAAATGGTTCCTAGGCAACCTCAGTTTGAAGCCCAGGACATTACCAGCTTGAGCAACCAGTGCCCCTTGCCTTGAGAGGCCTGGGGGCAGTTGGACTTCCAGTGTCCTTTCTGTTTGCACAGAGGACAGGGCTTGATCAGTGGTCATGGGCTTGGGCAGTTGGTAGCCCAGTGGCCAGCTTTGCCACACTTGAAGCAACTTCCACGAGGTACCCAGAAATCCACCCCCACCTTCCATGAATTGTTCTTAAGTGGCTCAGCCAGGGCTGAAGCCAACATTTGAAGTGCCTTACCTTGAGACTGGGCCTTCTCCTCATCTTGATTGTGGAAGAGTGTGAAAGCCAGGTTTACTAAGTCAGCCTGTGTAGTCTATGGACCCACTTCCAGCTTCTTTAGCTTATTATGAATGTCTAGAGTGGACTGGGAAATCAAATGCATATGGAGAAGGAAAGCACCCTCTGGCATATTAGGGTCTAAATTAGTGCATTTCTGGTGAGCCTCCCATAACTGATTCAAGAAAGTAGCAGGGTTTTCATTAGGTCCTTGCCAAATTTCTTTGAGTTTATCATAATTTACAGCTTTCTGGGCAGCAACCTGCATTACAGATGCCCTAGGCCCCTTCCTGATAGTTCCTATCTGGTTCCTTCTGGGAGCAGCCATGGCCACAACTGGACTATTGTTGGGGTCCTGGCAATTAAACAAGTTAGCATGAGCCTGAGTAGCAGTCCAAACTCTCTCTGTCTTCTCAGCAGTTGTGCAGGTAGAGAGGATGATATAAAGGTATTTCCAGGTGAGGCTATAGGGGATTGTAATATATTGAAATTCCTTAATAAACAGCAGGATCCAAGGAGGAACCAAGGCGTTGCTCAATCTAGTGCCACTGATATCATTTTAGCTACTCCCCTGGCACTGGGAGAGAGAGAGAGAGAGACTGCATAAGTCCTATTTCAGGTCCTTAAAGTGGAGATGCCTGAGAATCCCGCAGTTTCTTCTGCTGGCCCAACCCTTACTGGTTTTTACAGCCAGAAGTTATGGAGACTTATCTGATGTGGGGCTGGGTTCCCTTTCTCCCAAGGTAAATCCCCTTATTTTTACCCCCACCACACATAGGTGTGGGACCACCCATTCTGTGTGTCCATGTCTCCAAGTCTCCATGTCTCTGTATCTCCATCCCTCCTACCTGTCTGGATGAATGTGACTTCTTTAATTCCTTGGTTGTCAGACTTCCATACATCTAATTTTCTGACAATTATGGGTAATAGGTATTTTATATTTTAGTTGTAATTTTTGCTATGGTTGTGCTAAGGGGTGAGCCATATTTACCTATGCCTCCATCTTGACCATTAAGTACAAATCCAAGATTTAAAGAAAAAGAAATTTTCTTTAATACTTTGGAGATTTCTCATTGAAAGTATAGATGTAAAAAATACAATAATGTATATAAAATACAGTATGCATATATAGTCAAGTCCTATTGAATCTTTAATATCAAATTATTGTTTATTAAATTTCTCAGCCTGTCAATAAAATGCAATGTTGAAAGAATTAACCATGATTTTATTTTGTTTTAATTCAGTGCTGGACATTTCAAAGTTTCTTGAAGGGTTATATAGTGTATTACTTTTATAATAATTTTAAAAGTTATTTTAAAACTGACCTATGCCTTGGCCAGTTCCTGTAAAAATTAAACATGGAGTTATTACATGATTCAGCAAGTCTACTAGACATATAATCAAGAGAATTGAAAGCCTATGTTACAAAATAACATATATGAATGTTCATAGCATTATTCAGAATAGTCCAAAAAACGGAAACAACCCAAATGTCTAACAATTGATGGATGAATAAGCAAAATGTTATATATGTGTATCTATATATTATATACACACAATGGAATATTATTCAGCCATATAAAAGGACAGAAATACTGATTCATGCTACAACCTGGATAAGCCTTGAATTCATTATGCTAAGTGAAAGGAGCCTACAAAAAGGGCATATTTTGTATGATTTTATTCAGATGAATTGTCCAAAATGTGAAACCACATAAACCAAAAGTGATTAATAGTTTCCAGGAACTGGGGAGAGAAAAGAATGATGAGTTATTGCTGATGGCTATAGGAGCCCTTTGGCGGTAATGAAAAACCCTAGAATTAAATACTGGTGATGGTTACACACCATCTAAAACCCATTGAAGTATACACTTTGAAAGTGAATTTTATTCAATAAAAAGTCTTGGGAAAATTAGATTTGTGCAAAAACATGAAACTAGACTAACTAGACTACCTTCTTATGCCACACCCAAGAGTATACTCAAAATGGATTAAAAACTTAAATGTTAAACTCAAAACCATAAAACTTCTAGAGGAAAAACATAGGCAATAAAATCTCTGACATTTCTTTTTTTTTTTTTTTTTAATTTTATTGTTGTTGTATTACATCTATCCCCTTTTTGCTCCCCTCTGTCCCCCTCCCCACCCACCCATTCCCCCCAAAGTCAATCCCACAAATCTCTGACATTTCTTGCAGCAACATTTTTTCTGGTGTATCTTTTTGGGCAAGAGAAACAAAGAAGTCTATATCAAACTAAAAGGTTTTTACACAGCAAAGGAAACAACAAAATGAAAAGAAAACCCACTAAATGGTAGAACATATTAGCCAATGATACATCTGATAAGGGGTTAATATCCAAAATTTATAAAGAACATTTCAAATTTAACACCAAAAACTGATATTGCCAATTAAAAATGGGCAAAGGACCTGAATAGACGTTTCCCCAAAGAGGACATACAGATAGCCAATAGACATGTGAAAAGATGTTCAATGTCACTAGTCATCAAAGAAATGCAAATTAAAACTGCAATGAGATATCACCTCACACCTGTCAGAATGGCTATTATCAGTAAATCAACAAGCAACAAGCATTGGTGAGAATATGGACAAAGGGAACCCTAGTGCATTATTGATGGAATGCAGATTCATGCAGCCATTGTGGAAACTAATATGGAGTTCTGCACTGTGCCCCCCTCCCCCCAATTAAAAATGGAACTACCAGTGATTCCACTTCTGGGAATTTATCTGAAGACATTTAAAAACATTAACTTGAAATAATATATTCATCCCTATGCTCATTGCAGCATTATTTACAATAGCCAAGATTTGGTAGCAGCCCAGGTGTCCATTAGTAGATGAGTAGATAAAATAGCTGTGATACATTTACACAATAGAATACTACTCATCTGTAAAAAGAAGAAAATTTTACCCTTTGTGACAGCATAGATGGACCTGGAGAACATTATGCAAAGTGAAATAAGTCAGTCAGAGAAAGACAATTACCATAGAATTTTACTCATATGTGAAATCTATTGAGCAAACTGAACTAACAAGCAAAATAGAAAGAGAAGGCTGATAGCTCTGAGAGGTGAGGGGATAAGGGATGGAGCAAAAAAGGAAATAGAGAAAGAACTCATGGACACAAACAGTAGTGTTGTGATTGCTAGGAGAAGGGATTTGCAGAAGGTAGAAAAGGGTATAGGGGAGATAAATGGCAATGGATAAAAATACAATAAATAATAATGTGCCCTGGCTGGTGGCACAGTGGACAAGGCACCAGCCTGCGAACCCAAAGGTCACTGGTTCTATTCCCCAGCCAGGGCACATAACCAGGTTGCAAGTCAGGTCTCTAGCCAGGTCTGTGGCTGGAGGCAGGTGAAGGGCAACCATATATTGATGTCTCTCTCCCTCTCTGCCTCTCTCCCTTCCCCTTTCTCTAAAAATAATAAATAAAATATTTTTAAAAATAATGTAAAATTTTTCAAAAAACTTTTTAAAAGTGTGACTTACAGTATGTAAATATTATATCTCAATTTTTTAATGTAGAAAAAGTTTATGACCTATAAAAATTTCCTAGGAAAGAAGAATAGCATTTTAAAAGTATATAGTACTGCCCTGGCTGGGGGCCCAGTGGATAGGCGCTGGCCTGCGAACCCAAAGGTCGCTGGTTCAATTCCCAGCCAGGGCACATAACCAGGTTGCAAGCCAGATCTCCAGCCAGGTCTGTGGCTGGAGGCAGGTGAAAAGGCAACCGTACATTGAAATATATATATATTTCAATATATAATATATATTATATATATTATATATGTATATTATACAATATATAATATAATATATATATATTACTTTATAAATATAATGTATAACATACTAAGTACTGTGATAGACAGAGGGGAACATTAAGGGAAAACATCTAACAGTACCTAGGAGTTAGAATAAGATTCCATTAAAACAGAGATTCTCAAACTGTTTGAGAATAATAAATAAAAATAATCTTTATGAGTCTATTTAAAAATAATAATCCTGCCGGCCTGCGAACCCAAAGGTTGCAGGTTCGATTCCTCAGCCAGGGCACATAACCAGGTTGCAAACCAGGTCTCCAGTCAGGTCTGTGGCTGAAAGCAGGTGAAACGCAACCGTACATTGATGTCTCTCTCCCACTCTGCCTCTCTCCCTTCCCCTCTTTCTAAAATAATGAAATAAAATCTTAAAACATAATAATAATAGTAATCCATTGCATTATTCAGTTCTCTTAGTGATGATATCTTCTGTAACTATAGGTCACTATTAAAACCAGGAAATTGATATTGGTATAATACAACTAACTAAACTTAAGACATTATTCAGGTTTTACCAGCTATTCTGCATTCTTTAAATATTTTTCAATTGAAATGACAATGCAATAATGGTAAAAAATTTAAAGAAATTATTATAACTACCTATAATTTTACTATAAAACCAGTCAGATGACTATAGAAATATGTTAAAATTTTATTATGAAATAGTTTAAATACATAAAAAAGTAGTAAATAAAAATTAGCCATGTATCCACATTATCTCCATGTATGTTTTTACACTTTTACCACACGTGTAAATATCCATGGAAATACATGGTATTATTTTTTAAGTTTGAACATATTTTTTAATTGTATCATAATATACAAGGATGTATATCTTTCAATATTTATGTTTCTAAATAGTAATATATGCTGTCAACTACTAGTTGAAGAGAAACCTTTCTACCCTCTTTGCCCACTTTCCCCAGGAAGTGGTTTTTGTGGAGGTCAGAACTGAGACTCTCAATGGGCCAGAATCTTCTATTCACTAGTAGTATAACATTATCTAAATTACTTAATTGCTCTGATTTTTAGTTTCCTCATATGTAAAATAGAGGTAATGACAGTCCTTATCTCATAAAGTAATTTGAGTATAAATTAAAGTTATGCATAGGAAACACTTGGTACTGTGAAGCTCAGTATCTAGAAATGCTCAAGGGGTGTTTGTCATCATTGCAATCTTTATAATTGCAGATATGAACCCGACATCACTCTCTTTTTCTACAATGAAACAGAGTAGGGCATATAACCAGGGCCAACACAGCAGTGTTGTTTTCTACCTTCTCCTAGTGGTGTGCTAATAAATAGTGAACACTGAACTTTGGGCAAGGGATAAGGATGGGCAGCCATACTTAGTAGAGTTTACCAGTTTCCATGGTGTATAAATACTCCCACCACAGCTGATTGCAAGCTACTGACTTGAGTTCACAAAATGCAGAGTTGGGAAAGGAGATCAGACTCAGCTCTCTAAAACCAAGTACAAGCTCCAGCACAATTGAAAGAGAATATTTTTTCTCTTTTGCTGCCTTTTTGTTCATTGCCGAAATCATAGGCAGAGGACTGAGCATGTGTATCTCATGTGCTCCTGCCAAGGGTGATCAATTGGCAACAATTTTGCATCTCCTTATTTCACATGCTTCTTATTAAGTTTGAAAAACTATGCTTCTAAGGTTATGATTTATTTTAAAAGATTTTATTTATTATTTTTAGAGAGAAGGGAAGGGAGAGAGGGAGAGAGACATCAATGTATGGTTACCTTTCACCTGCCTCCAGCTACCGACCTGACGGGTGATCCGGGTTGCAACCCGGTTATGTGCCCTGGCTGGGAATCGAACCAGTGACCTTTGGGTTTTCAGGCCAGTGCCCCATCCACTGTGCCACCAAACAGACTAAGGTTATGATTTAACATAATTGTTTCAGATATAAAGTATTAAATTCTGAGAGCAACCTTCATGTCAAAGGAATGTGATATTAGAGCAACCATAATTTCTGGACTGCAAGCAGGGCAAACTGCTAAAGAAATTGTGGACTTCAATAACATCCCTTTACATACAGTTGACAACATGAAGAAGGCATACAATGCTGATCCTGATGTCACCACACCAACAAGGAAAATTCATAAGGTATACAAGGATTACACAAGTCCAGATATTGTACACAGAATCCAAGAGTTCATCAATGAAGATCTAGGAAAGTCAATGCACTACATAGCAAGAGAACTGCAGATGTCAGATGCAATGGTTCACAAGATAATTGCTGAAGATATCAGATACAGATAATATGTTCTTAGAAGAGGCCAGTTTGTGACACAGCAGACAAAGGAAAGGTGCTTTGAAAAACCAAAAACACTGCTAACAAAATTGAAAAATCCCAAAGGAAAAACTCTGTGATTTTTTTCTCTGATGAAAAGAACTTACAGCAGGACCAAATAGTCAACAGAAGAAACAACAGGTGGCTCTGTGAGAATCTTAATGAAGTCCCAATTATCATGAAAACAAAATTTCCTGCTACATTGATGGTGTTAGGTGTTGTCAGCAATGAAGGAGATATCATGACCCTGTATTTTTTTCCCACAAGGCTTGAAGGCGACTACTGATGCTTACCTTGACATTTTGAGAGAAGTAGTACTGTTGGTGAAGCAAGTCGTAAATGGATGTCATTTTATCTTCCAACAAGATGGTGCACCAGCACATAATGCCGAAAAGGTGCAAGAATTTCTCAGTGTCAATGTCCCTGAATTCTGGTCAAAGGAAATCTGACCACCTAGTTCACCAGATGCAAATCCTTTAGACTATTATGTATCGAGCATTTGTGAGAGAGAAGATAATAAACAACGTCATGTCGATAAAGAGACTGTTAAAGCTAAGATTGAAAACATGATGATGTCCATGGATAAATAAACATGAATTAAAGTGTGCTCAAGATTCTGAAGTTGAATCAATTCTATTATTGCAGCAAATAGAGGTTTTTTAACAATTAAAAATGACTATATTTATGTATTTACATGTATGAATAAATTTATTTAAAAATATAACACTTCTGTGATATGTTGTTTATTTTACTAAAATTTTGCCAATTTGTCATGCGCACCCTGTATAATGCCTGGAAGATGGCGGAAGCCTTCAAACATGAAGCCCAAAGTAGTGCTGAGGCCAAGCTTACTAGAATACTCAGCAAATGGTGCTTTCTCACTTGCTAGTATTTCCTATGATCTATATCCTTTGAAGGATCTTATATGTGAGTATGGATGTCTATTACATTTAGATCTTATAAGCATATGCATTCCTGAAACCAACAGTACCTTACCTATTTTGAACATGTAGCATTTTATGTTGCACTATTTCTTTTTTTTTTTTTTTTTTTTTTAAGATTTTACTTATTATTTTTTAGAGAGAGGGAAGGGGTGGGGAGGCAGAGAGAGAGAGAGAGACATAAATGTATGTTTGCCTTTCACTTGCCTCCAGCTATGGACTTGGCTGGAGATCTGGCTTGCAATCTGGTAATGGGCTCTGGCTAGGAATCGAACCAGCGACCTTTGGGTTTGCAGGCCAGTATCTTATCTACTGTGCCACCAGCCAGGGTTTGCACTATTTCTACTTAAGATGTTAAAGTAACCATTTAATCATCTATCCACCATTTTTTACAATAATTTTTTTGATGGCTACTTAATTTCATTAATACACCTTAGTGTAA
This sequence comes from Noctilio leporinus, assembly GCA_004026585.1. NCBI lineage: Eukaryota > Metazoa > Chordata > Mammalia > Chiroptera > Noctilionidae > Noctilio > Noctilio leporinus. Next base: position 47,514 of record PVIW01008166.1, read on the forward strand.
AGTGTCTGTAAAGGCAAAAGAACCAGGGGACAAAAACTGGGAAAAATGGCATAAATATAGGACAAGAATAAGAATATCAAGAACTGAATACAGTCTTAACAACTGTTAACAAGACAAGTAAATGAATCCTGAAAAATGACCATTGAATCTTCCAGTTAGGTTGCTAAAGATGTTAGAATGAGAAAGATCATCTCTGTACTTGGGGTAGAGGTAGCTAGGAGAAGTAATAAGATTAAGTGTTTGCTACATGGCAGGGACTATGTCAGCTGCTTTTCTTACATTACTTCATTTAGAAGTCACAGTAGAGAAATTAACCTGCCTGGGTCACCCAGGGTATGTCATCCAGGTCTGTCTTCATCCAACAACAGTTGGGAGTGAATGAGAATTAAGGCAGTGGAAACAGGAAGTATAAACAATTCTTTCTGGAAGCATGATAGAGAAAGAAGATAAATGCCATAGCTAAATAAAATATATGGTCATGAAATCACTACATTATTTTTGTTTGCTTGTTTATTTAAAAATTTTATTTCTTATTTTTAGAGAGAGGCAGAGAGGGAGAGAGACACCAATGTATGCTTGCCTTTCACCTGCCTCCAGCTACACCAGGCTGGAGACCTGATCTGCAACCTGGTTATGTGGCCTGGCTGGGAATCAAATCTGACCCCTGGGTTTGCAGGCCGGTGCCTTATCCACTGTGACACCAGCCAGGGTGAAATCATTACTTTAATAATATAAATAAAAAGGGCTAGCTTGAAAAAGGGCTAAGGTGACTGCAGGGCCAAAAGCAGAGAGATCACCAAACCCTAACCCTGTCCTGGAGATTTGTTTTTCTTTTGAGAATCTTGCTCTCATTATTTTTGCTCCATCAAAGCCTCCTCAGGTCCCTTCTTCCTTTCATATCTGAGGCCCAAAAACCTCAGAGAGGACAAAAAATATTTCTTAACATCCCATGGCACATCCAAATCAAAGCTTGAATGTTTAAACTACTTTTGTCAAGGTAGGGGCAATATTTCCTAATCTTGCTGGGTCATAGAAACTGCCCTAGACATTAGTGTAAATATACAGACTATCAAAACATTTAAATTCAGAAGGTCTATAATGGGCCCTGGGAATGTGTATTTTAAAGTAATACCAATTATCCTTAAATTCTTGCAAGTTTGAATATTACTGTGCTGGCAAATAACAAAGTATAAACAAAGAGCTCACAAGTAAACATAGTAGCATAAATTCATGTAGTCTGGCTCACAAGAAAAGATCTACCTGTAATCATGCTGGCATTCTCACCCTGCCCCTGTAGGTTTGACACCATCTTGGCATATGCTGGCTATTTTAATCTCCAGCCCAACCTGGGCCCAATGGGGAGAGGAGATAGGGTCCTTTGTCAAATTATAAGGTAGCAGGGGAGAGGGGAAGAGTACACCAACAAAGATAAATTTCATCTTCCTTGTTTCTCCAGCAGGCACCTCTCTCCCACCAGCCTTTTAGTCTCACCAGGAGTAAGCCTTATAGAGGGTGATCATATGTCCAGGTTTTCCTGGGGGAAGAGTCCTGACCTATTCCTAAAATAAGAGGCCAGAGTGTTCCCTGGTTTGGTGTCCCCTTTCATCCTCACAAAGGTCCCAGTTTAGGTGATAAATTATATACTTATGCTGTCTAAAAGTAGAGCTAGGGGGAGAAAGACCCTCAAGTGCACAAAAGCAAGAGATAGTCTGTCAGGAATTTACATAATGACTTTCATTAATCAAGCAAATCACTCTGATAGCACATAGATCATTTCAATTAATCCTCACAGCAACCCCATGAGAGAGTTATGAGGGCATGGATTTTTCAGATGAGGAAAGTAAAAGCGTTAAATGACTTGACTAAGGTGATCCCACTATGAGAAGCAGAACTGGATCCAAATATCCATCCTCATGACCCCAGCTTTTGGTCTTAAAGGGGCTTACCTCCTTTTTCTGGGCAAATGGAGACATCACCCCACCAATTTTTGGCTGTGTTAAGAAATAGAATTTTACCAAGAAAGTTGGTGGGTTTCAACACTAAAGGGATACTCTCAATATTCGTATTTTTCATCTTACATTTGAAAGTAGAAATCTGTTTCTTCAGCTCTGTGTATAATTCAGCTCTTATTTCTGTAACCTAATTTGAAAGAACGTTTGCGAAAGAATCAACCAAGTCTACAAAAGCACAATTTGACTCAATGGATCCAACTGATTTGTAAACAGAATATAACCCTGAGGAATAAGTTTGGCATCACAAGTGTGGCTGCTCCAAGTCATTACAATTAAAACTAAAATTTTTAATTTTTTAATTTAACCCAGAAAATGGATAGCTCAAAATCTTTGTTTTGTATTTTCATAGTTTAATCTTCTAAACCTGTTGCACTCCCAGAAAAAGTTTCAAAGTTATAGCTTTTGCTTTCATCACCAGATTGCTTGCAGTTTTTATTTACTTCCTCATTTTTAAAAAATGGGTCATTTAAAATTTTTAATTCTAGAAGTATTCCCTTAATGCATTCTCTTAAAAGAAATCATACATAAGGCTTAAGTGGCCTTTGAGCAATACCCCAATCTCAGACCTGTTACTGGCTTGTTTTATGTCCTTCTATTTTTTTTTTTTTTTTATATATAGGAAATGAGTTTTCTACCTTCTACCTCTTCTAACAAAGCTTCCAATATAGGAGTATTTCCATTCCTCCCCTAAAATCCATCATAGGGAAGCTACTAAAATCTATCCTTTATGGAGCCTACGTTTGAGTGGGAGACACAGAGACTAAACATATGAATGAACATAGCATAATTTCAGGTAGCAATAAACATCATGAAAAATAAAACAGGGTCAGGTGATAGAGACTGCCCTTTATGTAGGTGATCTGAGAAAACCTCCCTGAGAATATGACATTAGAGCGTAGAGCTAAGTGTAGTTAGAGAACAAGCTATGAAGAGATGTGAAGGGAAGAACAAAGGCCCTGAGGTAGAAACAAACTTCAAGTATTAGAGGTACAGTTAAAAGGCTAGTTGAGCTGAAACAGAGTATATGAAAGAAAATGGTGGTACATGAAGTATTTGACTTTCCACCATAACCTCCTATTTTCCTGTAGTACCCCAACTGCAAAGTTTCTCCAATTCCACTGGATCCCACAGTCTACTATGTTACTACATTTGTTCCTCTTCTCCTTCGTGTTCTTACTTTCCTCCTGAACCAGCAGAGATTCAAGGTCCATTATTATAATCACTCCTTTGCATACATTCAACTCCTTTTTTCTCTCCTCAAACTTCCAACAATTCCCATTTTTGGTCAAGGCTTACAGGCCTGCTTTCCGGGCCTGGCTTGCGCAGGGGCTACAGTTTCTGTAACCACACAAAGTGGTCCTCTACAGACTTCCAATCCTGTCAAAAGTACCTTGGGAAGGTTATCCTTTTTCATTATTGAAATAGTTTTTCCAAAATTTTATATCTTTTACTTTTAGAGAAAGGGGAAGAGAGAGAGAGACATCGATGCATGGTTGCCTTTCACCTGCCTCCAGCTGTGGACTTACCTGGAGACCTGGCTTGCAATCTCATTATGTGTCCTGGCTGGGGAATTGAACCAGTGACCTTTGGGTTTGCAGGCCGGCGCCTTATCCACTGTGCCACCAGCTAGGGCTATATCTTTTATTTATTATATTCTATAATTGTTATGCACTATCCTAGATGCTTTACAAATTTTAAATAATTGAATCCTTACAATAATTTAATAAAGCAGGTACTGTTATTAACCTCATTTATAGATGAGGAAATTAAATCATAGAGGGTTTAAGTAACTTGCTGGGAGTTATATGACTTATAAGCGACAGAACTAGAATTCAAACCCAGATAGTCCAGGTAGTGGACTGAACCAGTAGGCTATGCTGCCTCTCTAAAGGTCCTAGGAAAATAAATATATATATTTATATACAATACATTTATTATATTATATACAATAAATATATCCTATAATATACAATATATGTATTATGTAATGTATTATATAACAAATATACAATATACAAATATTACATGTTAAAAAATTTTTTTTTCCAATGTATGGGTTGCCTTTCACCTGCCTCCAGCTAAGGACCTGGCTGGAGACCTGGCTTGCTACCTGGTCATGTGCCCTGACTGGGGAATCGAACCAGTGACCTTTGGGTTCGCAGGCCAGTGCCCATCCACTGAGCCACACCAGCCAGGGCTCTTTTTTTAATTTAATTTTATTGTTGTTTTATTACATCTATCCTCTTTTTCCTCCCCTCTGTCCCTTTCCCCACCCTCCCACTCCCCGCAAAGTCAATCCCACTTTGTGCACAGTCCATGGTTCTTCTATACTAGTTCCTTGACTAATCTGCTCCCCTTTTTTGCCTCCTCCTCTCCCCTCCCACCTACCCCTTCACCTCTACCCACTGGAGATCTATTCATTGTATTCATGTATCTGGTTCTGTTTTGCTTGTTTGTTTTGTTCATTATTGTCCTGAAATGGGGGAGATCATATGATATTTGTATTTCACTGACTGGCTTATTTCACTAAGCATAATACTTCCTAGTTCCATCCATGTTGTTGCAAACGTTAGGAGTTCCTTCTTTCTTTCTACTGTGTAGAATTCCATTGTGTAAATGTACCAAAGTTTTTTGATCCAATCATCCACTGATGGGTACTTAGGCTGTTTCCAGCACTTGGCTACTGTAAATAGTGCTGCTATAAACATAGGGGTATATAAGTTCTTATGAACTGGCGTTTCAGGGTTCTTCAGGCATAATCCTAGTAGTGGAACTAACTATATGGGAAAACATATTTGCCAATGATACCGCAGACAAGGGTTTGATCTCCCAAATGTATAAAGAACTTATGCTACTCTACATCTGGAAGACAGACAGCCCAATTAAAAAATGGGCATAGGACCAGAACAAACAACTCACTGAGGAAGATATACAAAGGCCCCAGAGGCATATGAAAGAATGCTCAACATCACTAGCCATCAGAGAGATGCAAATTAAAACCACAATAAGATTCTACCTCACACCTGTCAGAATGGCAATCATCAAAAAATCAACAAACAAGTGCTGGCGAGGATATGGGGAAAAGGGAACCCTAGTGCACTGTTGGTGGGAATGCAGGCTGGTGCAGCCACTATGGAAAACAGTGTGGAGTTTCCTTAAAAAACTAAAAATGGAACTTCCTTTTGATCCAGCAAATATTACATGTTTTATATATGTGCTTTATAACATGTAACTATGTATGAGAGTGTGTATAAGAGGGACAGAAGGAGTCTAGGTGAAATTTTTCCAAATGGCTACCTTTTCACATGTTTTCAACATATGCCTAAAACCAATTTTAAGAGAAGTGTAATTTTTATGTAGATATATCCTCTTGAAGAGTGCAAAGAACTGGTTACATAAACCTCAGCTTCCTTATCTTAGAAATGAAGTAGTTGAATTAGATGAACTAGCTCATCAAGTGAGTGTAAGGAACCTTCCAACTTTAAAATTATTTAAATTTCCTAGTAACTTTTCTTTAGCTTTGCCTCAGGCAGGTATCATGACTTACTTAGCATTCTTTCTTTAACTCTGGACTGCTTTTGTGCTTTTTGGATTAAATGTAACATGGGTCTCAACTGTATAACTGGTGATGTCCTAATACAATGCATAGGTTTAAGTTTGAACTTCTTGACTCTTGGGTCTTGGGTTCATGGCAAAGGTAATGCTCAAAGTAAACAAGTGAGGGGTGGGGCAAAGGAAGCAAGTTCTCTCTGCTGAAGTAAATCAGCCCTCTGCTGGCCCTGTGAAGGTAACCAATCCTCCTAAGGGGGCCTCTTCACTCTTGAGATACAGCACAAACTTTTGCCCCTACTTTCCTCCTACAACATTCCAACTAAACAATATCTTTTCAGCATTAATCTTGAGCTTAGTATTGGTGTGCTTATGGCTGGGATCAAAGATAAAGAAGAGCATAGAAGCCTTAAAGAATCTCACAGTCTATTAGGCACACCCAAATCATATAATTATAACACTGCTAAAAAGGTGTGTCACTCACTGGACCAGTGTGTTGAGACTCAAAAGTTTGTGACAAGTTACACACAAGATCCCAAATCAAAGGATACAGCTCAATGCCCTTTCGTTTGGAAAGGAGGACTATGATTCACTCCAACATTTGCTTTGTGCACAGAGGACCTGCATAGAAACAATAAAGCCAATTAGCAGTCCCCTGAAAACTTAGCCTGCCTGCCAGTATTCCAAATCAGCTCTCAATGGTGGGTTGGGAGAGGATACAGAGGTAGGTCAGGATTTGAAAGGGAAAGAGAGGAGGTTAAGAACATGGACCAGGAAGATATCTTTGCATTTTAATTTTAAATTAATAATAAGTGCATTTATTTTAATTATATTTTATTGATTATGCTATTATAGTTGTCCTGATTTCCCCACCCCCTCCACCCAACATCCCCCACTCAAGCAATCCCCACACCATTATTTATGTCCATGGGTTATGCGTATAGGCACTTTGGGTACTCCATTTCCTATACTGTACTTTACATCCCTTTGGCTATTCTGTAAATGCCTATTTTTACTTAATCCCCTCATTTCTTCACCCATTCCCTTGTACCCATCTCCCATCTAGCAACCATCAAAACCCTCTCTGGTATCCATGATTCTCTGTTCTCATTTGTTTAGTGTGTTTTTGTAACTGTTGATAGATACATATTTATTCCCATTTTATTGGTTATAGTTTTGACTTTTTTTCTTTAAAAAGTCCCTTTAACAATTCATATAATAATGTTTTGGTGATGGTGAACTCCTTTAGGGTTTTTCTTGTCTGGAAAGCTCTTTATCTGCCCTCTGATTATGCATGATAGCTTTGCTGGGTAGAGCAACCTTGGCCTTTTTTTTTTTTTTTTTTAATTTTTTTTTTTAAAGATTTTATTTCATTATTTTCAGAAAGGGGGGAAGGGAGAGAGGAAGAGAGGGAGAGAAAGACATCAATGTATGGTTGCGTTTCACCTGCCTCCAGCCACAGACCTGACTGGAGACCTGGTTTGCAACCTGGTTATGTGCCCTGGCTGGGGAATCGAACCTGCGACCTTTGGGTTTGCAGGCCGGCGCCTTATCCACTGTGCTACCAGCCAGGGCAACCTTGGCCTTTCATGACTGAATATTTCTTGCCAATCTCTTAGGTCTGCAAAGTTTCTTTTGAGAAATCAGCTGACAATCTTATGGGAACTCTGCTATAGGCAACTAACTCCTTTTCTCCGGCTGCTTTTAAGATTCCCTTTATCTTTTACCTCTGGCATTTTAAGTAGGATGTGTGTTGGAGTGGGCCTCTTTGCATTCATCTTGTTTGATTGTCTTTTTTTCCTGGACTTGTATATTTTCTTCATCAAATTAAGGAAGTTTTCTTTCATTATTTCCTCAATTAGATTTCCAATTTTTCACTTTTTCTCTTCTCCTTCTGTCACCTCTATGATGTGAATGTTGGAACACTTGAAGTTGTTTCATAGGCTGCCTACACAATCTTTCTTTTTTCTTTTTGTTCTGATTGATTGGTTTTGTTTCTTTATGTTCCAAGTCATTGATTTGATTCTCAGCTTCATTCACTCTACTGTTGTTTCTCTGTAAATTATTCTTTATTTCAATTAGTGACTCCTTCACTTCTGACTGAATCTTTTTTTATGTTATTGAGGTCCCCACTAAGTTCCTTGAGCATCCTTATAATCAGTGTTTTGAACTCTGCATCTGATAGATGGCTTATCTCCATTTTATTTAGTTCTTTTTTCTTGAGTTTTGATCTGTTTTTTTCATTTGGACCATGGTTCTTTGTATCCTCATTTTGGCAGCATCCCTGTGTTTGTTTCTATATACTAGATAATCATTGGCTAAGACTCCCTGTCTTGGTAGCATAGCTAATGTAGTAGGTGTCCCATAGGGTCCAATGGCATAACCTACCCTATCACCCCAGCTGAATACTCAAGGTGTGCCCTTCATGTGGGTTAAGTACACCCTTCTCTTGTAGCTGAGACTTGATTGCTATTTGTAGATCAACTGGAGAAATTTACCTAGGTTAGTCTGCTGCAAGGACTGGCTATGACCACTGACCACCAACCTCTGCCCTCTATGGAGTATCAGCTGTGCAGAGGCAGTAGCTGTCCACTGGGTGCACTGGCCCTGTGGTTTCCTGGGTAGTGCAGGCCAAAGTCATTCCCCCTTCCTGTGTTCTGCCTGGGGCCACCCTGCATGAGCATTCTGAGATGGCTGCTACTTGTGCTAGGCTTGGAGATTCCCAGGCAAAGCCAAGCTGTGAACCTAGGCTGCTGCTGCTAGTGCTGGATCTCGGGCCACTTCACAAGAGGATTTGGGGCTGGGGGCTCACTGAGACTGGCTGTTGCTTATTTGAGAGGATTTAGGAACTTGTGAAGCATGAGTTGAGACCAGTGATTCATATAGAAAAGCCAATGTTAACATCTTGGATGGGCCCATAAGTTGGGTGTCACTGAGTTTCAGTGGATCTCCAGGGAAAGGCAAACAGTGTTAGCCAGGTTGATGGGGTCTCAGATACGGCATCTGCCTGCCAGCATTGTCACTCTGTTGGGTGGAGGGTTTAGTAAAGGAACAATGGCCTTTCTGTTAGGACAAAACTGTTTGCCAGCTGTCACCTTGATGCCAAATCTTTCACTTCCTCCCTGTATGCCACAGGTGCCTTTCAAGCTGCTACCCAGTAATGGAGCTCAGAGGGATTGAGTCTGAGTATGTGGGACCTTGTGTGGGTATAAGTGAAACTGCTTGGGACTCCAAAAGCTTCTTCCACTGACTAAGTCCTCAATGGTTTTCACAGCCAGAAGTTAGGGGATTTCTCTTCTGGTCACTGTAACCCTGGACTGGGCTGCCTGGTTGGGGCTAGAACTCCTCAGTCTCAAGATATCCCTCATGAATTTTTATCCACCATACATGTTTATGGGACCAGCCCATTCTGTGTCTCTCCCTCTCTTACCAGTCTAGAAAGATGGAATTTTTAAAAATTCCATAGTTTTCAGACTTCCATTCAATTCTATTTCTGATGGTTCTGAGGATACTTGTTCTACAACTTAGTTGTAATTTTGATTGTGGTTGTGCAAAGAGGCGAGCCATGTTTTACTTATGCCACCATCTTGACTGGAAGCCAGTTCATTTAAAATTTACAACCAAGATCTGATACTCTTAGTAACAGCTAACTTATATTCTAAGTAGATTTTGTTGGGTTTTACTTTTTAATACAATATTATCTGGTCATGTATTTCAGACTAGGCCAGGAAGCCTCCTCAGTTTCTCAAATATAAAAATTCTTACTGTTCCTCTTCTCAAATCAAACCAGAATCTGCACACATCCAGCAACTAGTGTACGTTTTAAATTTTGTTAAATTCTATTTCATTGATTATGCTATTACAGTTTTTCTAATATTTTTCCCTTTGCCTTCTCCTCCTGGTAACCCCTTTTCTTCCAGCAATCACTCCCCACCTAAGATCATGTTCACGGGTCATGCATCTTAGGCTTTACCTTTTCCTATACTATTTTTAATATCCCCCTTTTGATTTTGTTCCTATCAATTATGCTTCTTGATCCATGCACCACTTTCCCCTTCCTCCACCTTCCTCCTCCCAGCTGATAACTCTCCAAATGATACCATACCAATGATTCTGTTCCTGTTCTGGTTGTTTACTTAGTTTCTTTTTCTTTTTTGTTTTTATTAATTTATTGTTGTTATTTCACAGTTGTCCCATTTTTTCACCCATTGCTCTCCCCTTGCACTCCACACCCTCTCCTACAGTCAGTTCCCACCTTGTTGTCCATGTACATGGGTCATTTATACTAGTTCCTTGACTAAACTCTTTCCCTTTTTTCCCTCTTTCTCCCCCTCCGTCATCCCCTCTGGTCACTGTCAGTCTATTCCTTGTTTCCATGACTTTGGTTCTATTTGAGCATTTTTATCATAAGTGGGTGTTATAATTTATCTAATTCTTTTCCAGCATATATTGACATGATCATATGATTTTAGTCTTTGATTTTGTTTGTGTGGTGTATTATGTCTCTTGATTTTTTAATATTATGCCATCCTTGCATCCCTGTGATAAATCCCACTTGATCATGGTGTATGATTTTTTTTTTATAGTTTAATGTATTTTAATAGCAAACTTACAGAAACAGCACAGAAGACAGACAACATTAAAAACATGTACTTGCATATAGGACAACTCATAAAAGTATCGTGAATGGATAGAATCTACTGCATGATAAAAATGCTACAAAAACTATTTAGTTGACATCAGTAAGAAATTTACTTGTTTTTTAAAGATCTAAATGCTGGCATTGTCCGAAAAAAACTAGTAAGTTTATATTGTTTTAAAGTTGAACTGCTAAAACTTGTTCACTAAAACATCTTGACTTGCGTTAATGCTTTATGTCTCCGCATTTATAATTAAAAAATTCACACACAATTGAAAATGGAAAAATTGCCAATACCTGATTTCTGTCCCCTATTTTCCACTTGCAATCATATACTTAGGTACCTTTTGACCCCATGGGGAAAAAAAAACTAACATTCAGAACTACCAATAACAGGAAGATAATTTTCTTTTTTTTTTTTTAAGAATGAAATGTTTCCCATCATAGTGGATTCTTAAGCACGTTCTCCACGTATGCGGTGTGCTAGCTGGATGTCTTTTGGCATAATTGTTACAAGTTTGGCATGGATAGCACACAGGTTGGTGTCTTCAAAAAGGCCAACCAGAATGGCGACAGAGTAGAGAGCAGTGCTGATAGTGTTCTCGAGTACCAAAGCAGCTAGAGGACAGGATAGGGAGCGTGAGACGTCTTCAGGACCCTAGGAATTGGAGCGGGCAGCATCTGGACACAGGGGAGCACAGCCCAGAGGCAGAGGAGGCCAGCGGGACAGTAGGTGAGGCTTTCCCGACCGACTGGCGGCTCTGCCCAGAGGGGCGCGTTTGACTGAGGCCAGCTCCGGGCTCCCTGGCAACTGGAAGTCTCAATAGTGAAGTTCGGGTGGCAAGGGCAAACGCGGTAGGGAACGTATAATTGAACTCTTGCAGGGGAGGGACTGTGTGAGAGACTCACTCGGCAACAGGGAGAGGAGGCTCCACAGGGAGAGGAGGCTCCACGTGGAGCTAGAGGCAGAGAAGAGTCCTGCGGGAAGCCGGAGTGGGGGAGCAGGGAAGTGCACCTGCTGGGGCGGCAAGAGGGCCAAAAACAGTGCTGCTGGGCCACGGGGGAAACAGCAGCTAGAAGCCCCTGCGAGGTGGGAGGCCCAGCCCTGCGCATCCACACAGGCCCCCAGGCTCCGCGGAAGCTCCAAACAGCGAGCCAGCGAGCTGGGAACTAGTACCCGGGGCAACTGACCCACCATTGCCGGAGACAAAGGCCGCACGGCCCACACCTGGGAGGGGCTCATCACAGAGGCTGCGTAAAGGGCTCCGCAGAGAGCTGGTTGGCTTGGAGGAATGGTGCCCGCCCTGGAAGGGCGGGACAGTGTAGGCGGACCCGGACAGTGTTGACAGACAGGGGCGGCCTCCTCCCGGAACTGCTGGGGTGGGGCCAGTCATCACAGGCACCGGCAAACTTGTGGCTGCCCTGCAGGGGTGTTGGGTGTTCGTCCTGGGCAGGAACCTCTGCCAGGAGTGGGAGGGAGCTCCCTGCGGGCTCCAGAATACCAGCAGCCCCAACACCCAGCCAGGCTGCAGAAGGCCCAGCCTACCTGGGGGCGGACACTCAGAATCAGCCCTGAATGTGACAGAGGCCCTGCCACGCGCCAAGACCAGCTAGAATATAGACTATAGACTGTAAAGTCTTGACCAAGAAAAAGAGGCAGCCTCAGGAAAGGGATTGCTGCCAATCTCAAGCACCTGAGTTATACCGAGAGCAATATGAACTATTAATCCCCAACATATCCTTTGCAAAAGTTACTTCTCACATATTCTTAATGCCCCGCATACCTCAATCCACCTAAATACCTAAGACCCTCCCCCTACTCTCGAATTAAAGTCTACTCACTCTGTGGCTATAACGCATTCCCAGTCCTCAATCTAAGTATTCCTCCCTTCCCCAGCCACCTAAACCCTTTACTCTTTTCTTCCTTCCTCTTTATTTATTTTTTATTTTTTCTTTTCCTTTTCTTCCTGGTAAAGCCCACAGGTTCTGGCTCCACCTTGACCAATCAGAAATCATAAAGGGGTAACAGACACCTAAAATCTTTCTTTATTAATGTTGATTTCTCTTTGACTTGTGACTTTCTCCCACTTCTTTCTTTCTTTCTTTCTTTCTCTCTCTCTTTCTCTCTTTTTCTTTCTGTCTTTCTTTCTTTCTTTCTTTCTTTCTCTCTTTCTCTCTTTTTCTCTTTCTTTCTTTCTTTCTTTCTTTCTTTCTTTCTCTCTCTCTCTCTCTTTCTTTCTTTCTTTCTTTCTTTTCTCCCTGATTGTCCTGGCTCCACCTAGACCAAACAGAGACCATAAAGGGTGAACAGACACCTAAAATTTTCTTTATTAATATTGATTTCTCTTTCTCTTGTGACTTCCTCCCTTTTTTCTTTCCTTTTTTTCCCTCTGCTAAAAGCCCTCAGGTCCACGCTCCAGCTGGACCAGTCAGTGATTATTAAGGGTGAACAGCCAACTAAACCCTTTCTTATTATTATTATCATTTTTATTTCTTTTTCCTTTTTTTTTTTGTTTGTTTGGTTTGGTTTGGTTTTTTGTTTTTGGGTATTTTTGTGTGTGTGTGTGTGTGTTTCTTTATTTGTTTTTGTTTTTGTTTCTGCTAAAAGCCCACAGTCCCAGAATACAATCAGACAGCCCAAATAAAGGGCACATCAAGAACAGCAAGTGAGGAAAATCTGGGAGATGGCAACATTGAACTCCACAAATCTCCTATCACATAAGGGTGCTCAACTAGCGCAAGGAAGCAAAGCAGGTTAACCCAAGGAAAGAACATAAATAAATAAATAAATAAAGAGCAAGCAAGAACAGACACCCAAAATGGGGAAAAAAAGAATCAGTCCATCACCAAGAGGAAAGGAAGAATCACCAGAAAAAAACACAAAATGAAACAGAGGCACCTGGAATATCAGTAAGGAATTCAAAAGAATGATGATAGAGAAGCTCAGTGAGCTCAGCCACATCAAAGAAAATTGTAAACAACTCCAGGAGAACCACAAAGAACTCCAGGGAAACTACAAAGAACTCCAGGGAAATTACAAAGAACTCCAGGGAAGTTACAAGGAATTTACTGAGAACTACAACAGCATGAAAAAGGACATAGAAACTATCAATAAGTGCCAGCAGGAAATGAAGAATACAATTTCTGAATTGAAGAATACAGTAGAAGGAATCAACAGTAGGCTAGAGGAAGCAGAGGACCAGATTAGCGAGTTGGAGGATAATGTAGACAAATACTCCAAGACAGTACAAGAGAATCAAAAAAGGCTGAACAAGACTCAAGAGGGGTTAAGAGAGCTGCAGGACAACATGAAACGTAACAACATCCGTATCATAGGGATACCAGAAGCAGAAGAGAAACAAGGAATGGAAAACCTGTTCAAAAAAGTCATGATAGAAAATTTCCCTAACATGATGAGTGAAAACATTAATCCAGTTCAGGAGGCACAGAGGGTCCCAATGAGGATCAACCCAAACAGACCAACACCAAGGCACATTATTATTAAAATGGCTAATTTCAAAGACAAAGAGAGAATCCTAAAAGCATCAAGAGACAAAAGACAAATAACATACAAAGGGGCTCCAAAAACGCTATCAAATGATTATTCAACAGAAACAATTCAAGCCAGAAGGGAATGGCAAAAAGTATTTCAAGTATTGGTAAACAAAGGCCTGCAACCAAGAATACTCTACCCAGCAAGGCTCTCATTCAAGATAGAAGGAGAAATAAGGAGCTTCCCAGACAAAAAAAGACTGAAAGAATACATCTCTACCAAACCAGCATTGCAAGAAATGCTAAAGGGTCTGCTCTAAAAATAAGTAAATAAATAAAATGAAGAAACAGAGAAAGCCAAAGAGGAATACAGACACAAAGGGAGAAAATGGAAATGAATAAGTATCAATCAATAATAACTTTAAATGTAAATGGATTAAATGCACCAATCAAAAGACATAGGGTAGCCGAATGGATAACACAACATGACCCACATATATGCTGTCTTCAAGAGACCCACCTCGGAACAAAAGATCGACACAGATTGAGAGTGAAGGGATGGAAAACTATATATCAAGCAAATGAACACGAAAAAAAGCTGGAGTAGCCATACTGATTTCAGATAAAATAGATTTTACAATGAAGGACATAAAAAGGGACCAAGATGGACATTTCATAATACTTAAGGGAACAATCCATCAAGAAGAAATAACTCTGATAAACATACATGCACCCAACATAGGCGCTCCGAAATATATAAGGGAAATCTTGGAAGACTTTAAGAAAGACATAGACAGCAACACAATAATAGTAGGGGATTTTAATACCCCACTGTCAATAATGGACAGATCTTCCAAACAAAAAATCCCCAGAGATGTTGTGGCATTGAACAACACTCTAGAGGAAATGGAACTAACTGATGTATATAGAGTCTTTTACCCCAAAGAAGCAAAATACACATTCTTTTCAAATGCACATGGATCATTCTCCAAGATAGACCACATGGTATGTCACAAGACAAGCCTCCACAAATACAGGAAAATTGAAATCATACAAAGTATCTTCTCAGATCACAATGTCTTGAAACTAGAAACCAATCTCAAGGGAAAAACCCAAAAATTCTCTGTCTCACTGAGACTGAATAACATGCTTTTAAGCAATGAAGGGGTCAACAATGAGATCAAAGATGAAATCAAAATGTTCCTGGAAACAAATGACAATGAACACACCAGCCCAAAACCTATTACAGCAAAGGCAGTTCTCAGGGGGAAATTTATAGCAACACAGGCCTTCCAAAAAAGGTTACAAGAAGTTCATAAAAACGACCTAAACAACCTAACCACAAAGCTGCAAGAACTAGAGGAGCAACAACAAACAAAGCCCAGAGCAAGTAGAAGGAAGGAAATCATCAAGATCAGAGCAGAACTAAATAACTCAGAGATTCAAACTACAATTTGAAGAATCAACAGGTCCA
Source organism: Noctilio leporinus (assembly GCA_004026585.1). Taxonomy (NCBI): domain Eukaryota; kingdom Metazoa; phylum Chordata; class Mammalia; order Chiroptera; family Noctilionidae; genus Noctilio; species Noctilio leporinus. The sequence goes on from PVIW01008166.1 coordinate 62,680, forward strand.
GGAGCTAGTTCTTTGAAAAAATAAACAAAATTGACAAGCCTTTATCCAGACTCATCAAGAAAAAGAGAGAGAGGACCCAAATAAACAAAATCAGAACTGAAAGAGGGGAAATCACAATTGATACCTCAGAAATACAAAAGATTTTAAGAAATCACTACAAACAACTCTATGACAAAATAATATGACAACCTGGATGAAATGGACACATTCCTGGAAAGGTACAATCTACCAAAACTGAACCCAGAAGAAGCAGAAAGCCTGAATAGGCCAACAACAACTAAAGAAATTAAAGAAGTAATCCAAAATCTCCCAAAGCACAAAAGCCCTGGACCAGATGGCTACACAGGTGAATTTTACCAAACATTTCAAGAAGAACTAACTCCTATCCTCCTCAAACTATACCAAAAAATTCAGGAAGAGGGAAGACTCCCAAACTCTTTCTATGAGGCCAATATTAATCTAATCCCAAAACCAGTGCAAGATACAACTAAGAAAGAAAGCTACAGTCCAATATCTCTGATGAACACAGATGCTAAAATTCTCAACAAAATATTGGCCAATCAGATTCAGCAGTATATTACAAAGATCATACACCATGATCATGTGGGGTGCATCCCAGGGATGCAAGGATGGTACAACATTCGAAAATCAATAAATGTAATATACCACATCAACAAATGGAAAGATAAAAACCATATGATCATATCAATAGATGCTGAGAAAGCATTTGATAAAGTGCAGCAACCATTTATGATAAAAACCCTCAGCCAAATGGGAATAGAGGGAGCATACCTCAACATCATAAAGGCCATCTATGAGAAACCTGAAGCCAACATCATACTTAATGGACAAAAACTGAAAGCTTTCCCCCTAAGATCAGGAACGAGACAAGGCTGTCCACTTTCTCCACTTCTATTCAACATTGTCTTGGAAGTTCAAGCTATAGCCATCAGAGGAGAAAAAGGAATCAAAGGTATCCAAATTGGAAAGGAGGAAGTCAAACTGTCATTATTTACAGATGATATGATAGTGTACATACAAAACTCGATGGGCTCCACCAAAAACTTACTGGACCTAATAAGCAAATTTAGCAAAATAGCTGGGTATAAAGTCAATATCCAGAAATCAAAAGCATTTTTGTATACCAATAATGAAACAACAGAAATAGAAGCAAAAAAACAAATCCCATTTACCATAGCAACAAGAAAAATAAAGTACCTAGGAATCAACTTAACTAAGGAGGTCAAAGACCTGTACTCAGAAAACTACA